>RJWM01002783.1:102530-123065 GCA_004363535.1 Dasyprocta punctata
AACCTCGCGCCTGCCTGACAGGCACGTAAGCTGCTGAGCCAAACTCCCGGCCCTGGTTTTTTGAGGCAGGGTCGCACTGTGTAGCTCAGGCCGGCCTCGTGCTCGCGTTGTAGCCCAAGCCGGCCTCGAACTCACAACGCTCCTCCTACCTCAGCCTCCCGAGTGCTGGGATTAAAGGCGTGCGCCACCACGCCCGGCTGAGAGAAGTAATTTTGTACACATCTTATACAAGTCATTTTATTGTGCTAATCATTTATATATATATTTTCTTGGTTAACATTCACAACATCCCTGAGAAGGTATTTCTCTATTTTGCAGATGACAACTCTGTTAAAAAAGTTATCAAAGTTACACAGGTGATCACTAGCAGAGATGGAATTCAAACCACCCAAGTCTATCTTACTTTAAAGTCCAAGGCCTTACCACAGGACAGACTCAAGGACAGTAAAATTTATTGTTCCATTCATTCCAGATGACCTTCACTGGATTTAAATAAAGTATATTCAAAAGCTAAAATGTTAAAGCAGCAAACATGTAAAAACAGGGTTGCATAAACAGATCTGTAAAATACAAGACTAGTTAGGACCTTTTTAAAAAAAGAGTCTATATTTCATCTTTGTTGGCATACTGCCATTCTCCTAAAAGGAAAATTTCTGGAGATACATATGTCATTTGCATTTGTGGTTATGGAAACTTCCCAGAAAACAATGATCTCAATAAAAGGATATGATAGTAAGATAAAAAATACATTTAGCTTTACCTAGCAACTCAATTCCTAGAATTAAGGTTATTACCAGTGATTCTGAGTAGGCTTCATACATTTTTATATGTATTCACACACTTACATACACACACATACGCAAGTATGTGCATGCACACATATACAAATGGTATTTATTTGGAGAAATCAGGGTAGCCTGCTGCGTTAGGATGTGTTTGCAAGATTGGGTGCCTGTAACTGAAAATACTTGCTACCACATTATGTCACACTCCAACTGTGCTGTGGCAAAGTATCACTGTATGCTTATTATCATTCATTAACTTTTACAAGTGGGTTGGAAAAGATAATCCACATGTTGCAAGTGTTATATAAATATTAAATGTTGCTACATATGTTTTTATTATTCATCATTATTATTGTTATTTTTTCAGTTGGATCATTAGCATTAGTAATCCCAAGGATAGACCCTGAAACCCATTTGGAGGCTCTAGCAGTAGCAGGAAACTTAGATACCTTTGAGCCAAAAAATAATAATTTTTTAACTGAAAAGGGCACTCTTCAGATTATCAAATTTGCTCAACCAAGCCAATCATCATCCCATGTTTCCTTCTTCCATTTTTTTTGGTTCTTCTTGTCTTTCAATAGACATCTTCTAAGCTTGATATCTAATTCATTTGCTGCTTATTCAGTAAGTATTCGTTGAGTGCCTCCTTTCTATTAGACCCAGTACCAGGTGTCATGACTAGGAATACCTTCCTTCAATGAGCTGCCATGCTAGTGGGTTGGTTTTACCACACATCTCAGCCAGATTATCAGTCCATCTGAAGGCCAGTGTCAGACACAGTCAGGACCCAGATCTGCCAATAAACAATGAGTAGGGAAAAGAAAACACCAGAGCTTCAGATACTGCCACTGACACACTCCACTGCCAGATTCCAGGTATACACCAAAATGATTAAGAGAAATTTTCCCTTTTACCCCTCGGTGTACTATGTTTTGAGTGGTTACCACCTCCAGAGTCTCATACTTCTGCAGCTGCAGTGGTGGATCTCCTTTCCAGCCAGCAGATGCCTAATGCCAAGTACTTGGGATACAAAGTTTCTCATGAGGAAAATCCCAGTCTGAAGGAACTGAGTGCCTTGTGCATGACAATCAAGTCTGGTTGCAGACTGCACAGACTTCTCATTAGGTTTGAACCTAAACTGAAAAGCTCTGCAATTGAGGAATCCACCCATACACAGTCCACCTCTGCTGACCTAGAAACTCAGTCAGCAATGCTTGCAAGCATGACCAGGAAGACTGAATTTGACCTACTTCATACTTAAGCTTTTTCTCTGTAGGATCTTAATGAGTTTCCTTAAGCCAAATCTTGGTTTTCCTGCAAAGTAAGGAAAGGAACAAGATTCAAAAATGAATCATTTAGAAATATTCTTTTACTATACAATGTTGATTTAAAATAATTCAAATGAGGGCATTTCAAGGGGATGACTACCACTTATCTATTATAAGAGATGTAGCAGAAACTTAAAAAATAAAAAGCAGGTAAATTAAACCTTCAGAAAACTCAAAAATATTTTTTAAACCAATGATTCAGCTTCTTTCCTAACCCAAACCCTTGCTAGAAGTAATAACGTATGAGAAAAATGAATGTTTTGAGGAGCATTTCTTATTTTCCTTTTCCTCTTTCTGCTAGAGGTGACTAATGAACAGTGAAATGGCCAAGGGGTAAGCAGAAAGTCACAAAGGAAAGGAGGAAGAGGAAAGGACAGAAATAATCCATAAATAGTAGCTCGGTCTGAAACAATGCAGAATTCAGTGTATTCTCACTTTACAAGATAAGGTGAGAGGCATGGAAATAATAGTTACGTTAGCTTAGGTAATGACAGTAATTAATAGCTGCATGCCTTTGACTATACCAAGCCCAGTGCCTGCCAGATCTTTTATATTCATTATCTCTCAGCAATCCTACAAGGTTGGTATTAATCTTATTTTAAAGAAGAAAAACTTGGATGCTCAGAGAGTTCAGTAACTTGCCCAGGTCCATATAGCAAAGTAATGAGGCCTAGATTGGAATTCAAATGCTATGCCTTTTCCTTTCACCACAGGTCTCCTCTATAGTACCCCTTTTTTTTTTTTCGGCACTGGGGATTGAACTCACAACCTCACGCCTGTCAGACAGGCACTTAAGTCACTGAATCAAACTCCCGGCCCTGGTTTTTTGAGGCAGGGTCACACTGTGTAGCTCAGGCCAACCTTGCGCTCACGTTGTAGCCCAAGTCGGCCTCTAACTCACAATGCTCCTCCTACCTCAGCCTCCCGAGTGCTGGGATTAAAGGTGTGCACCACCACACCCGGCTATCTATAGTACTCCTTAAGCTCCACTGCAAAGCATTACACATTCTTCAAATGAAAATGTATTGGTATTATGTCAATTTAAATATACAAACTAATATTCCAATAGAACATGTAGGATATCATTGACCTATGGAATGTAACTTTAATGTGCATAAAAATTATCTAGAGAGCTTGTTTAAATTGCATATTCCTAGGATCCACTTCTGTAGACTAAATCTTAGTTGGTCTGGGGAAGTATCCAGAAATCAACAATTTAGACACCCAAGAAGTCACTACAAGTAATCCTCAGATCATTCTCGGAAAAATAGTATCATAGACCTAACCTCAAATCGTCAATTTTCAATTTACTATTCCTTTGCTGTATCATTCACTTCACTCTAAGATATATGGAGCTATGTCAATGAAATAGTCAGATGCAGATGCGAAAAACACAACACTGGTAAGGGGAAGCTGGTGTTCTAGGTAAAACTCTGTTGCAGACAATTTGAGGAAAAAATAACTCCTTTAAGTTACATGGACCTTTGTTTCCTTTTGTAGAAAATAGTGAGTTTCTAAAATCACATATGTAGGATTTTATTTGGCTGGAGAAAGCCAAAATTTTAAATGATGATAATCCATAGAGCCTAAATATTTCAGTGGTGAAATATAAGAAGCAGAGCCTACATTTTCCAATAGTTCGTAATACCCACACAATACCTCCAAATATTATAGGTTTAGGAGAAGGGAATGGGAATCCAAAGATGGAAACAGTTATAACTTTAGTTATATCATTATGGGAATTCAGTTGTTTACTTAGCAACCAGTTTCCTCAATCAGATAGTTGTATCTATAGCTAAGAATACTGCAAGCATATAGTATTTCAAATCTTAGAAATCGATTTATTGTACAGTCTTGCATTCTAATTTTCAATAGCATCTTGAAGCACAAAGCTATTTCGAGTCTGTTTTTAAAGAACTAAAGACACTCTTTGATTTGCATTTACATGTGATGGATAGTAAAGACACAGTGTAAGAACTGCTGATTTATATCTTGGATTAAAAAAATGACCACCATATGGCATATTAGATGGTTAGTGTCCATGGAGACAAACTTAAGGGAAATGAGGCACACAAATAAAGTCACAAGTTACAAAACAGAAGGAAGACTATGGCAGAAGAGTCATGTTGTTTTAACTCAATGAGAAAAATAGTAAGTGAATTGGTTACATTCTCATAAAATTGTATGTGTGCTTACTTCCCTTGAAATATTCCTCTTTGCTCTGCAGTTTACTAATACCTTCCTGGGAGGCACTAATACGCTTGTTCAAATATACTAATCTAGCAGCAGATTTTGGGTAAAGAAAGAAACAATGAAAAGCTATATTACTGTATGGAAAATCTGAATAATCAAAAATAATTCACTCAAATATGAACTAAATTGAGATGTACTACTCATACCAATGATGGAGACATTAATTTCACATTAAGATAGTGTATAATTTTTCTCCAGGATTTTGAGGTATAATTTAAAAGCTTATTTAATAAGGAACTTTTCAACTCAACTGATACTAGTTTTAATACCCGAATCTTTCAATTATGCCATATTTCCAAAAGCATCATATTAAGTAAACTCAATGCATTCATCATCTTACATAGCTTATATAGCATAGTAGAATCACTTGGGGAAGTAGATTGAGATTATTTTGCAAGTTTTATAAGGATAAATATGTGCTAGGTATTCCCTTAGCAAGAGCTTGGAGAGTTCATAAATTGACTTTGACTTCTTCAGTTGATGATTTTGTAGCATCAAGAAAGATAAAATGTTTCTTGCTGCATTCAAGGCAAATAATATTATTATAGTTTATTTGCCTGTCTTATAAGGTAAACTCCATAAGTTAATATGCAAAGGTTACGTTTTCAGGTCAAAAATTCAGGTTTTTAAGTTTTCTACACTAATCCTCAGTAACATCTGCAAATTCTATGACTTAAACCAAACAACTGAGTTTTTTTCTGACTTAAAAAACTCCAGCCAAGGGCTGGGGATTTAGCTCAGTAGCTTAAGCACCAGCCTGGCAAGCAGGAGGTTGTGAGTTCGATTCCCAGTACAAAAACAAAAACAAAACAAAACAATAAGCTATAATGCACACACTACCCAAAATAAAAATTTTAGAACTGAACCACTGATGAGCCATCAAAGGCCAACTGGGCCCCAGGCTATGTAGATGCTCAGGTACCTTCTGCCTTGCATCTTCTAAAGTAAAAAACAGTTTTGTGAGACTGAAAGGGACTAGTGGACCTACAGCACTCTCTCTACGAAGACAAATGAGAAAAGTATGTTCCCAGAGGATCAGAGACTCCTGTAACCATGACTTTCAGAAATCATTGGAATGCAACTTGGCCTGCAAATTTTGCATTCAATTACCTAATTTCTTAAGAGGCTTTGGGCCCACTTAAGCAACTTTGAGAGTAATTATGGACTAAATACATCCCATTAATGCTGAAGGGAACACACACAGAGACAGAGACAGAGACAGAGAGACAGAGAGAACTTTGTAGGAAATGTATCTCTTTTGTAATTCAAGGGTAAATACTGGTAAGAGCTGGACTTGGCAACCCATACTTGTAATCACAGCTATATGGGAGGCTGAGAATGTAGGATCACAAATTTGAGGATAGCTTGGGGAATTTAGGGAGACTTTGTCTCAAGATAACAAAAAAGTGGGCAGAGGATGTAGCTTAGTGGTAGAGCACCCCTGGGTTTCATCCCCAGTACCGTGCACTCACACACACAAGCACACAAATGTAAATAACTAGTTCTTTAGATAGTCCTAATTTCGGTAGATGAATTCTGAATGATATTTAATTCTGAGCAGTTGTGAAGTCTGAAAGACCCAAAGAAGGAATAAAAATAAGTGAAAAATTAATTATAATGACAGCTAAAATTTATCAAATGCTTGACATGAGTGATCTTCAAGAATTTTCATGGCAATTCTTTGATGTAGATATAATTATGTATTATTTTACATATAAAGAAACTGAGGCCCACAAAAGCCTAGGATTCATAGCTTGTAATAACAAAATCAGAATTTAATTCATTTGGTTGGGTTCCAGATCCAACAAGTTTCAACAACATGATTTGTTACCTTCCAGAAAATACCTCTTTTGTTTTCTCAAGTCCAGCTCTATAGTGGTCAGCTTATCTCTGCTTACCTGTCATTAGTTGTCAAGGAAATGAGCCATCTATCTTTAAGGAAAGCAGCATAAAATATCCAATGAGAAGTAAATAAGGAACTCATATTTTTATTTATACTATATCGTGCTTCCCCAGAAGCAATTTATTTTGTTCAGCACTTCAGAATGCTATTAATTTTGGGATGTGATACTAAGCATAAAAGATGTGCCCTATCCAGTCTGTTGTTCTTTTCAACATGAATATCTCTAGCATTGGGGTTATAAAGTTCAAGAGAATGGAATTATGGCTTCTGTGAACACATTCCAAGTCCTAAAGCTCTTTGCAAGGGGGTAAAGAAGATGGAAGAACTCTCCACTTAAAATCTGTAAGTAGACAGACTGAATTCTCACTTGTGTTATGCCAACTGGGAAGACTTTGTTGCCTTGAGGTGCCTGGAAGAAACTTGTCAAGTCTGATCAGGAAGCTTGGGATGTTCCAGCTGCACCTCCTCAGCAGTGGGACACGTAACATCATCTCTTACCTTTGGGGACCAGTGGATTCCTCAGCCCCAGTACTGATGCTAAGGAATTCCAGGAATCCTGGGCAATTCCTAACATCTTAGGGCATAGTAAATTGTATATACTATTTTCTTCTCCACCTTTCTATTCTCAATTGTGGGGTTCTGTATTAACTGTACTCACAAAGATTGCATGCCTTTGGAAAGTGACAGTAACTAAGTTCTCATCATTAATTCATTCAAAACTTATAGTAAAAAAAACCAGAGAAATTACTGGAAAAGGCTAGAAACACTAAGAAGTTTTTAGTAAATTTTGTAATATATCAAACTCCCTAAAAGTACAAATGACTTTTCAAAAGGCATCATCTTCTATAGAATCACATTTTTATTGTCTAGATACAAGTTCATGCTGGTAACTAGATACCAGTTTCAAATACCTGGAACTAGATACCAGTTTCAAATACTTCATGAAATATTTTATTATTTCTTCATCTGTCAATGGTTATCCGTGAATCTGTGGCCAGAATAGGGTAGGCAGGTGGTACTTTCAATTTAAATGGATTTTTATACCATTAAAAGGAGTGTTTTCTCTGCCTAAGAAGATGATTGACTATAAAAGTTATAGGCTCAGGACTATTTCCTGTGGGATTTTTCCACCATCCTTCCAATTAGTCAGTCATAGTAATGTTTCTCTAAACATGGTCATTTATTTTTCTCTGGAGGGTTGCTTTCTATCCCACCCAAGAAAGATGATCCTAGAAAAGAAAGAAAGCTTTCTATGCATTCCCTCCCAGTGCAGTATTTATGATTAATTGCAGCCCCTCAATGAAAGACAAAAGAAAAAGAAAGCATTCGGTTTCCTTGTTCTTCTCATATAAAAAAAATTCGTTGCAGTTTGAGTCTTGGCCAACTTTCATTGTTTAGGCAATAATTAGTCAAATTATACCAATCACTAGCAATCATAACAGAAATTGTATAATTGTAATATAGACCAGTGACCTTAGACTTATGAAAATAGAATGTAGTGTATTTAATTGCACAATATGGCACTATAATTCTATACCGATAAACCTGAGGTTTTTATATAGTTGATTAATTCACAATACCCTGGACCTAAACATTTCTGAAAATGACAAAATTATGCTAAGTTCTATAACATATCTAAGCAGCAATTTATTTTTAAGTAAGATTCATTACTAAAGTAAAATAAAACATAAAAATAGTGACTTTAGGTATTTCAAAAATAAGACTTTGGAGCAAACATTTAAATCAAACAATTTCAGGGAACTGGGTCTAGTTTAAATCCTTGAATGATTAAAACAAATCGACATATTTTCTAATCAGAGAAATGCTGAATCTGTTCAATACCCACTGTCAGTTGAAATCACCTTAAGACACAGAATGGGTTATGCATTCAAAAATAAACCTCAAGTTGGATGCTTCACATCAACAGAATGATGAATAAAAGACTCTTCCAACACAGTAGGCAAATTTCCCCTTTAATAAGCAGCCAGGAAAAAGCAATATTTCAATGTTTGCTTTCCTTCCTCTGAGGGAGAAGGTTTCACTATGACTTATTTTACTTCCTTTTTATTCTGTCCTATTTTCTTGGCTCTCACAGTCAGCTCCAGTAGCAACACGACAATACCACTTTGCACTTGCCGAAAGCGCCTTTTCTCTAAAACTCTCAGCTGTGGTCTATGCGAGGAGAGTATAAAACAGGGGAAACCATGCAATCATTGAAGTTCATCCTCTTATACAAATGTTTTGAGAGGCCCAGAATCATCTTAACTCAAGACTGGCAATGAGGGTCATCCCTAAAAAATAAAACAAACAAAATCTTCCAAAAACTCATGCTTAGTATCCTTGAGGCCCTAGGCAAGATTTACCATTATTTCAAGCTCTGTCTCACATATAAAATAAAGCCAGCCACTTTCCTTTACGAGGATGTGAAGGGTAACTAGATTGCATTTTCTAAAATAAAACCAGGGTGGGGGAATATCAGCCTTTGAATTCTGAAACTAAGTCTGAAATGGGTACCTTGAAAGTGTTAAATTCAAATGCATGTTTCAGGAATAGGAAGTTTATTTGTTTGTTTGTTTGTTTCTTTCTTTCTTTCATTCTTTCATTAGATGACTTTCCTATCTAGGGAAGAAACAACTCAAAACTATTTTTAAATGTTTTAAAATAAAACTTACCAAGACTGTTGATGATCTCTCTCCATACCTATGTATGTATCTATCTACGTAAGTATTTTGTGTCAGAAGACAGAACTTTCTTTACATATTTCAGAGCTCTCTGATGTGTAGTTAAGGTTATTTACAGTTATCATAAGGCAGAGATTTTGCATTCTCCAGATACCTGAAGAGTGCCTGGATTTACTCTCATCTCTCTGCTGCTAGCATTTGTAAAGACCTTTCAAAGCTACAGCAGTTTTCTCTTCACATTCTTTCAAAGATGTAAATAATTCTTGGAGTTTATCAGCACTTAGAAGAATTGGTCTATGCGGGCTAGGAATTTCTCATCCCTGTTTTTTAATTTAACTAACCTGAAACAAAATATGCATACTAGCTTTTTACTCCCCTACCAGGAGAAAACATAGAGAAAATAATCTAAGGAACCATGACAAACTTTGCTTATAAACATGTATTTCTTTTAAAGAGAATACAAATTTTCAAAAAATTACAAATCAGTATGGATATAGTACCATTCTGGTTTTTTTTTTTACATGCAAATCAAATACAGTAACATATTGAAAAGATAATATGTCATAGCTAAGTGGGATTTATCTTAGGAATGCAAGACTGCTTTAGCACTGAGAAATCAAAGTAATTCACCATATCAACAGACTAAAAAAGAAAAATCATAAAATCATCAATCTTCTTATGAAAGCACTTGAAAAATTCTACATCTATTCATGACATTCTCACAAACAAGGAAATTAAGGACATCTACAAAAAACATACAGCTAGCATCAAAGCGTTCTCCCCAAGAATGGGAATAAAGTAAGGATGTCTGCTCTCACCACTCTACCCAACATTGTGCTGAGTTCCTAGCAAATACAGAAAGGTAGAGAACATAAATAAATGCTTACAAATTGGAAATAGATACAATTTTTCTATATGAATTAATTGAACACATCTAAAAATGCTCAACAACATTAGTTACTAGGGAAATGAAAATAAAACTACTATGATATACAGCTACATACATATTAGACTGGCTTAAAAATCTGATTATCCAAATGCTGAGTGATGCATGTACAGTGGTAGAAATACAAAATGATACAGCTATTCTGAAAAGCAGTTAGACATTTTCTCATAAAGTTAAACATGTAGCTAACATATGGTCCAGTGTAATCCCATTCCTAGGTATTTACCCAAGAGAAATAAAAAGTTATTTCCATAGAAAACTTTTCTTTATTTGTTTTAGGGCTTTATTCATAATTGTTAAAAACTGGAGATAACCCAGATGTCCTTCAACTAGTAAATAGAAATAAACTGTGTTATATCTAAGTAATGATATATCACTCAGTTGTAAAAAGAAATGAATTATTCATACATGCAATGACATGGATAACCTCAAATATCTTAGAGTAAGTGAAAGAAGCCAGACTCAAATGGCTACATCTTGTATGATTCTTCTTTCATGACAACCCAGAAAGGACAAAAATCATAGGAACAGAAATTGCATCAGTGGTCACCAGGCTGGGGATAGGAACAAGAAGACAGTTTGATCACAAGGGCAGCAAAATGATTTGGTGGTGGTGGTGTGCTGGAACTGTTTTGTATGTTGATTGTGCTGGTGATGTCTGCTTGTCAAACTCATAGAATGACTTTTACTTTTGAATTCAGTGAACTTAAAAAGTAAACTAGCACATACAGACACAAACACAAAAATCTAGGATATACATCAAAATACTATGATTACCTCTTAGATGTGTGCTGATGATTTTAATCTTCCTTATCCTTTTCTGAAAAATTAAAATGATCTTCAACCAATGCATATTACTTTCATTTCTAGCGAAAAAATTAAGCCACATTTCTTTCACCATGTGAATGTGAATCTCCAGACCCAGTATAGACCACGACTGCCTTTTGAAGGGCTCCTGATGCCAGTTTCCCTCCCTCTTTCCCCTCCTGTCCTTCGTTCTTTGTAACAATTTCACATGTTAATGCTTGGTACAAGAAGCTGCATTAGTTGATTAATGCCTATTCAAGCAGGCCCTAATTTCTTTCCTGATTTTTGAGACTTGTTCTGACATAATATAATTATGCAAAAATTTATTGAGCCTTTATTACTTGTTAGGCCCTGCTAGGTGTTCTACATGCAATGCCTTATATAATCTTAGCATAGTAACCTTAAATGATGTACTTCTTTTGTTCTCAATTTATAGATACCCGTGATAGAGATATAAGCTGGAAAATTCCAGAGTTCAAATTTCTTTCTTTTTTTTTTTTTTTTGTCTTTTTGAGACAGGGTCTCACTATGCAGTTCAGGTTGGCCTTGAGCTCACTTTGTAGCCCAGGCTGGTCTTGAACTCACAACAATCCTGCCTCAGCCTCCGAGTGCTGGGATTACAGGCGTGTGCCACCATGCTCAGTTCCAGAGTCCAAATTCTTAACTACGGAGGTCAAGTGAAGTGGTTAGGGAACATAGCATCTTAAAGAAATCAACCTGGGTTCTAAAGCTTGTCATGTTACTTTCTGGCAGTGTGAGCTTGAGAAAATTACTTATCTGAATCTACCCCCTAAAAACAAAATAAAGAAAACAGTACCATAGTAAGTACTTCATCAACTGGTTTTAAGGATTAAATTGTACCATACATACGAAGTCTCTGATATATAATAATGTGTGGTACTTAAAACCTATCCTGTGTTGAAACTTATTTTTTCTTTGGTTCTAGCAGGAATTTTCAGGATGATTACCTAGCTGTCCAGGAGTAGCATTAAACTCTCATTGCCTCTAGTTTATTATTTCCTCAGCCCAGAACATCTTCCTTTCTATTTTCTATCTTCTGTTTTTCCCTACACAGCAAGGCCCATTTGAGGATCCTCTGCATCCTCAGCACTGCTTTATGCCCCTCAGTATGCATGGTCACTAACAGCTTTACAGTTACAGAACACCTGTAAGTCTATTGCTTTAACTATAGTTTATGCTGTCAACATTGTCATTAATTTTGTCTTTAATTACATTGGTCATCCAACAATGTGGCCATTAGCCTCACGTAATTATTTGAACTGGAAGATGTTTTAGATGAAATAAAATTTAAAATTTAGTTTCTCAATCACATTAGCCACATTTGAAGTCCTCAAGTAACTGGTGTGAACTATGTGAGACAGTACTAATACAGAGCATTTCTTTCACCGTAAAAAGCTCTGTTGAAGAATGCTAGCTCAACCTCAGCTCAGGAGTGTAAAATCCAGTGATTGCATAGGAGAAACTAAGTTCAATACTTGTGGTTTGCTTTATTGACTCATAAGGAAAATAACTTTTGATGAGAATATTAATGTGGGCCTGATCATTTGACCCAAGCTATAAAATACTGATTGATTACATTGTTCATGCAATTTTAATATTAGTTTCAAAATACCAAGTTTTTAAAGAGCCAGACCAAAATAATTATTCTGCCAATGATCCTCTCAGTTAGAAGCTGATGCCCTGTATGACACATGAAATTTATACAGAATCTTAGATATGAAGGTGCCTATATTAAACACTCTTTTGCAAAATCTTACCAACAATAATTCTCTTAAGTGAAAAGATTTCCATGTGTTTGGTAAGTACTGCTCTGATAACTGCATTTCAATGAATGTTAAATGCACATATTCACCTTGTTTTAAAGGTGAAGAATTAAGATCAAGTGATTTACCCATTGTCACATCTCAGTGTTACTCCTGGACCCAGCTCCCTTGGACACCTGAGCCCCTATATTATTCTCTCTTCACTGAATATCAGAGTTCTACATCATTCCTATATCCTTAAGACATTTGACGATCACTAATGATGCCACTTATTCTGAGTGCCTATAATTTGTAAGCTCTTTGCAAGAACAAAAAATTCCAAGGCCAATGCAATTCTCCCCCCCCATACATACTACGACAATCACGTAAACATCTCAGGTCCATCCCAGCTGAGTCACTGCCCAGAGTAAAGAACTCACAAAAAAATCAGACCAAGATTTTACCAGTCCACTAAAGCTGCTGCAGAGAAATTAGTCATTAAGAAATGAGACATAAAATTAGAAAAATTGAATTTTTTCTACCATATGGCAAGAGGTTTTTCCAAATGATAACACACACACACACACACACACACACACACACACACTCCACATATCAGACAAGGGTGATTTGAGAATGTGATTTCAGGGATGTTGCTCTGGCTTATATCTAGATGTTCCCCCAAAGCCTCATGTGCTCACAGGTGGAGCTTTTGGAATGTGATTGGATCATGGGATGTGATGCTAATCAGTGGATTAGTCCACTTATAAGTTTATAGCTAAATTTGATGTTGGGAGGTGAAGCCTGGTCTGAGGAGGTGGGTGACTGGGGGCATAGCCTGGAAGGGTATCTCTTCCTCCCTCCTCCCTTGATCTCCCTCTGCTTCTTGCTAGCCATGCAATGAGAAGTTCTCTGCGATGCCCCTCTGCTATTCTGCCCTGCCTAGGAGCCAGCCAAATTTGGACTGTAACCTCTACAAACTATGAGCCAAAATAAACCTTTCCTTCTTTAAATTCTGGTTGTCAGGTATTGTGTCTCAGGAATGAGAAAGTAACTAAGGCAGATGTGCTGTTGAGATACTCAAGCAAGATAAATTGCTTTTTGATAGTTAGATTTTGAGCAATGTTTTGTCTTCTGTGACTTTATTGTTTTGTGTATAATAAAGACTTAAAATTCAAAGGAGATAAAAAGACCTTTCTCCACATGTTCTATATCTTTGTGCTTATATCAAGATATCACAATGAGAACTTTTATAAAATTTTTATCAGCTTATTTGCCAAATATTTTCAATATTAAAATGGTTCAGGTTTTCAGCCAGACTATAATTAAGACTTGAAGAGAGTTATTCCAGGTTACATAATCATTAACATTCAAAAAGAATAAAAGGGGATAGATGTGTGTTGCAACAAATGAAATTAGTAAAATGAATCCTATTTTATATTTTCTGTATTCCTTGATAACTCTTGGAATCATAGAATAAATAATTGGCCCCAATTATTAAAGCTGAGAAATTTAACGAAGCACAAGATTAAAGTGCATGTACACTGGGTTAACCTCACTCTCATTTATTAACAATTATTAAAAATGTTTTCAGCTGGGCTTGCACTTTGAATTCAACAGGATTTCTTAACTGACAGCAAATTTACAGCCTTTCCTTATTGCAGCAAATTTGCTTGACTTTTGGTCTTTATGCTGACATTTTGATAAACTAGTACTTCAGTTCCATTTAGAAATAGCATGATAAAAATCTATGGCAAACACTTGCAAATTAAAAAACACAGAGATAGCTAGATAACATAGAACTCTTCCTGTGTAAGAAAATTACCAGCACTAACAATATATTGGCAGCCTCTTTGCTTCAGTCTATGTGGAAATCTACTTTTCCCTCCTCCATCCCTTGAGAGGTGTCTTGAACCTTTTCATTAAAGAGATTGGGATGAGGGGGAAGCAAAAACGTGTTCAAAGGGACATAAAATGTGAAGAAGAGATAGAGAAGAAAAGTCTTGTGGGCTGGGCAACAGAGACAGCCCAAGACATGACTTGGAGAGAGGGGAAGAGAGAACAATGAAAAACTCTACATTAGAGCTAGTTGGTGTTAGGTTAGGTGTTGGGTGTACTAATCTATTGAAAAGTCCAAGAAAGAATGAAATAATGGTCAGCGTATTTAATTGAACTTGAATTGCTTAGTTGTCCAGTCATATTGTCCCTGAACTTTTGACCAAATTGTACTCTCATTTCATGCTTATGGGCGCTCTTCTGAGCACCATTCAGTCTTGGAGTTTTTGCTCATATTGTTCCAGTTGTGTCAGTCCCCCAAGAGTGAAGAATACTAATTCATAACCTCCAAGGTATTTGGATCAGGAAGTTATTTTTTATTTGAAACTCAACTGTTCAAGCAACTCATCCCCTGATACCATTATGCAGCATGGCTGCCCGGGTTGCTCTCAGTCTGGCATTTCATTAATTACTACAAGAGATCATGACCTCTGAGGCTTGCATTAGTCAAAGCATCCTCTTTACTAGTGAAGCAGGAGATACTGTAAAATTGATTCAGAGGACTAATGATATGAAGCAAAAGTCTGATTTGCTCTATTCCTATTGACATATATACTGAATATTCTGATGAATTTCACTCTAAAAATGCAAGCCAATAACATTAACTATGCTAAAGGTTCTCAGATTTCATGCTTCAGAACCACCTGGGCCAGAGGTCCTGTTAGAACAATCATTGCTGGGCCCTCCCAAGATTTTTTGATTCAGTAGTTCTGGGGACCCACAATAAGAACCATTGATCTAAACAATCTCATGTAATTTAAGAGAGGCAAAACACTCAAGGAGGGAAGAATATGCCTCATTTAGGACAATACTTTTGAAACTTGAATAAGCCTGTGAATGTAGATTCTGTTTGACAGGCCTGAGGTGAGTCCTGATATTTTACATTTTTAATAAGCTCTCAGGTGATATAAATGTTAATGCTCTACACATTAACCAGGGAAGTGTTTCTCAAAGTGTACTCTGAAAACTATTTGTATCAGAATGGAAGGGTTATTTGGGGAATTATTATTAGTGCATATTCCTAGCTGTACCCCTAAATACACTGTATAAGAACTCTGGAGGTGGGGCCTGGGAATCTGTCAAACAAGACTTTTTAAGATTTTTGTACAGAATGATTACAATGGACTAGGGGCTGGGAGTGTCAACAGGTTTCTTATGCAGAGACCAGTATCTCTAGACACTGACTACAGGGACCCTTAGTTATTTTCTCTCCTTCATTCTGCTACTCATCTTTTGTTGGCTGTTGATGACAACATCAGTAAAGGTAAAGAGGATTCTAAAAGAAGAGGTGAAACTTCTATTTTGCTCTGCAAAAACTCAGTTAAAAAAAGGGGGAAACTATAGGCCATATTTTGAATTTTTCCATAAATCTGAATTATTTCTGTCTTATCTATTCTCTGTTTCTATAGACAAACAGAAATTCTTGTCTAGACTTCCTTTGTTAGGAGTAAGTGAAAAATGTTTTTGTGATGATTACTTAATATGTTGCTAAATCTAGAAGACACAAACTGTCTGCCAGCAAGTGCCATATTGAAGTTTCCTAAACAGTACAGAAAATAGAAATTATTTACAGTTAGCATTGGCAAACAAGTCATGCTATTAAAGATGAGTTTGCATATGTTATATTAAGAGGCATGCAAAAGTAAGTGCAAAACTAGGCATAATTAATCATTTCTACCAATAAAGAATACCCTATTTCCCAATATTGTCATCCAACCTCTCTCTCCAATTTTTGAGCACAGATGTATATTTCTAACTTCCTGGGATCCCAGCATGATATGCAATACTCCTGACTTAACACTCAATTCTTACCCTCTCACCCACATACAAAAGACTAAACCATTGGAAAATAATTCCTGTTATCATTCAAAGACTAAGTAAATAAAGTTTGATCAGCAGCAAGTAGGAACAGTTGTTTCTAACCCTTATGTTGTCAGTACCACACAGGAAGCTCTCCAAAAGCATGATTCTCCAACCACCTCAAGATTCAGATTTGAGTGGGTCTTGAGTGGGTCAGGAAGCTTACAACTTGCTTTTTTATTTTTATTTCTTGAGACAGGATCTTGCTATGTAGTTGAGGCTAGCCTTGAACTCACTATGTAGCCCAGACTGGCTTTGAATTCATGGTGATCTTCCTACTTCAGCCTCCCGAGTGCCAGGATTATAGGCATGATCCACCATCCTAGGCCAGTAGATGATCAGCCAGGTCTTAGCACCATATACTGACATACATGAAAGAGCTTTGGAAAGAATCAGGGGAACTTCAGTAATATGGTAGTTATTTTTGTTATTAGTAATATTTGTTAATATTGAACTCTTCCCTACATGCCAGACATTTTACTAATTATTTTACATATATTATCACAATAACCATCCATTCTATGGATGAGATAGCTAAGACTTGGACATGTGAAGTAATTTGCCTAAAGCCACAGTGATGGTGGCAAAGCAGATACTTTAGTTTTAACACTGAGTACTATGTGAGTCATTCAAGTGCTGTAATTAGATAAGACATGTAAGTAATTAAGTTTTCTCATTTGAAGATGAGAGGTGTTGGATTAGACACTAGACCACAGATGAATTTTCCAAGTTTTAATGTCTACTTGTGAAACAGAATTGGAAAACATGGTTTCTGTCCTTTTGGAGCTTAAAGTGCATTGGCAGACATCTTTGCTCTCCTGCTCATTTTAGGTTTCACTGCTGTTTCATCTATGGCTTCTCATTTCCCACAAAGCAAAAATTCTTTCAAAATCAGCCCCAACTCCTCTCTCCAGCTTCCTCTCCAGCTCTCAGGGAAGAGGCCCAAAACTCCTGCCCCACTGGAGCACTCCACGCCCTTGCCCACAGTGTGCTTTCAGTCCCAGCGCTCTCCACCCTTGCTTACTTGCTGGAATAATCCAATCAATCCACATATATACTCCTTTGAAAAGGTGTCCCTCTTTTCTTGGTCAGAATTAGTTTGTTTTTCTAAGATTTTGTTTTGACTTATATTATAGGTAGAGTGAACATAAGTCCTAGTCCCGAGGAAATTTCAGTTTCAAATAGTCTGTCAGCTCAACCACACAGGGCATCTTGACTGAGACCCTGTTGTAGTTATGGCATAATATCCAAAGTGGGGTACAGATTATTTTTCTCTTGATGAGATTTTAGAGGACAGGGCCACCTGCTTTTTCTGTCTGACTGTTCTGTCCATATCCTTCCATCCAATCAATCATCCACTCATTTATTCACATATATATTAAGATACATATCTCAAATTTAAGTTGCCTATGCACAGTACATAATAGATTCTTTTTGTTGTTGTTGTCCAGTTGATATTAAATGTTTATTATAGTTTAGATCAGAAGTGTCCCTAAAGGCCTCATGCACTCATACGTAAGACTTTTGGAGAGTGACTGAATCAGAGAGGGAGACATAGCAGACTTGCTGTTAGGAGGTGGGGGCTGGTCAGAAGAGGCAGGTCACTAGGGACTTGACCTGGAAAGGCAACCCTGTTTCTCTCTCTCTCTCTCTCTGCTTCCTGGCTACCATCCCCTTACCATGTGTTTAAGCCTGTGAAACATGGACTGAAGCACCTGAAACTGTGAGCCAAAATAAACCTCTCCTCCTCAAGTTGCAGGTGTTGTGTCTTGTGTCTCAACCAAAAAAGTGAATGAGACGCCATTTTCATATAAATCTCTGTTTAGATAAATCTTTTACAATCAGTTCTTTTCTACCTCTCCCCCAACCATCTTAGGTAAAAAGTGTCTTTTCAAGAAGTAACGAAATAGCAAAGCAGTGGCAACTGTAGGAAATGAATGGAAGGACAAAAATGTTAAATTTGATTAGT
This sequence comes from Dasyprocta punctata, assembly GCA_004363535.1. Lineage (NCBI taxonomy): Eukaryota > Metazoa > Chordata > Mammalia > Rodentia > Dasyproctidae > Dasyprocta > Dasyprocta punctata. The sequence continues at coordinate 120,881 of RJWM01002783.1, forward strand.
GCAGGGTACTGGCATAATAAAAGAGACAAAGCTGGCATTGTGCTTTAGTTAAAAGACAATGATGAAGGCTGAGCTCTTCAACTGGACCTGTGCCCAGTACTGCCTTTGTATCAAGCCTAGAAAAGAAGTCAGACAGCATGAAACCAATGTGCCTTGTACAGCTAACAGAGGGTGAGGAAGGGGCCACCAACAGACCCTTCAGAGTTATGCAACTTACCCCAGCATAGGGTGGTGACATTCAAGGGGAAAAATATGGTGGGCTTCTAAAAGAGGCTTCTGTGCTTTCAGACACCAAGAGAACATGCATAAAGGGGAATTTTACTCAAGTCTGAATCCTTTTTCATCAGCATTATTGCTTGGCAGCTTGTGGTAGTTTTCACTGATTTCCTAAGCATCTTCTCCCTCCATTAACTGGTTTCCTATGGTTGTACATAGCACTCACGCTACACTGAAAGTGCAATGAGTACAAAGTGCGATTCACTTTGGTGTTGCCAAATCCTAGGAGAGACATGACTGGCACTTGGTATATTTTGGATAAATTCATGAAGGAAAAAATGAGCCACCTGTGCACCTATTTCAGGTGGTAATTTTAATAACCAAAAGATACTTAGCATGGAAGATATTCTGTTTTTGTCATTCTGATGCGAAAATATGCTGTCTGCAGTGGATTAAAAACCCAGGAGGGTGTAAGCTTGGTGGAAATAAAGCAGAAAGGATCAAGGCTCAGGAGGCCTTGTTCAACTAAATCTCTTTAAGACAGAGGACACAGATATTTACTGTCCCATTCATTGCCAGAAAGCAGTTTTTAATCTTATGATATTAGGATAGGCAACTGTTTCCTTTGCAAGGTTTTTCTCCTCCTTTCTGACTTTGCGTGAGTATCCAAAGAATGCTTGTAGAGGTAGCAAACGGTCTCTTATTTCAAATCAGAATTATACCTTTACATTCACTTCCTCTTAATCCAAGACTAGGAATCTTGAAACAATAATTTTAAAGACCAAATGAGATGACCTGTGCTCTATAATGCTCTTCTATAGCCCTATGCATAATCCTATCCCTTTCTTTTTTACAATCATTCATAACTATTTTCCTATTTAGAACAGAGAATGAATTCCCTAGATTATCTACTTGAACATTGTATAATTATTCTATACTTGATAAAACCTAGGTTATTTAAAAGTAGTTGGGCACAGATTACCATATTCTCTTATAGGGAAATAGGTAAGTGTTTTTTGAGACTTCCATAAGGGGTCTAGTGAAAAATCACAAAAACAAAATGTTTCAATATTCTCCCAGTGAGGTCTCCAGCACACGCTAAGTTATATTCTCTGTGTCACAGTCAGAAGTCATATGTAATTACTGCTCAGCCCTATCAAAGAAGGTGATATTTTGGAAACAAAACATACAAATACTCAAAAAAAAATGAAAAAAGCTCAACATCACTCCATCAGAGAAATGCAAATCGAAACCACAAGGAAATAACACTTTACTCCAGTAAGAATGAATATTATAAAAAAGATAGCTGTTATTATCAAAAGGAATGGCTAATATCAAACAGACAAGTGGTGATGAGGCTGTGAAACTCTTGCACACTATTGGTGAGAATGTAAATTGGTACGGCCACAATGGAAAACAGGATACAGGTTCCTCAAAATAACTAAAAATAGAACTACCATATGATCCCACAATCTCACTACTGGATATACATCTGGAGGAAATGAAATCATTATATCAAAGAGCTACATTTACTCCAGTCTTGATGCAACCCAAATCAGAATAGCCAAATATGGAATAAACCAAGTTGTCCACTGACAAGTAAATAAGTAAAGAAAATATGGTTCATATACGTATGGCAGATGATGGAAAAATACAGTGACTGTTTACATTTTAAAAATATTACAGTAAAAAGCACATTAATCCCCCCAAAATGCTCTCCCTTGCTTTGAACACGATTATGACATTGTTCTTGTCACTTTCTGAAATAGTTCTAAAATCCTTTTTTGTATCTTTAATTGGGTTGTCATGACTGCCTTGATGTCCTGAATCAATTCAGAATGTTTTTCTTTCATGGTCATTTTGACACTGGGAAAGAACCAGAAGTCACACATTGCCAGATTCTGTGAATAAGCATGAGGACACACCTTAATGTTTTTAGGAGCTTGCTTTTCTAGAGGATGGCACTCAG
>RJWM01002784.1:0-95000 GCA_004363535.1 Dasyprocta punctata
AACTCATTATGTAGCCCAGGCTGGCCTGGAGCTCTCAATGATCCTCCTGCCTCAGCCTCCCAAGTGCTGGAATTACAGTCATGCACACCATGCCTGGCCCAGCAGTCACTTAGGAGGCTTCTTAGAAGACTGGTCCATGCTCATTTCCTTTTAATTTTTGTGCAAAGGCCAAGTGTGTGCAAAACACACTCCCAGGTCCTGAGGGCACATACAAGCATGAACAAGGTTGGAAAGCACATCTGCAAAGGCCTTTAAACTGGGAGATAACCTAGCTGGTGAAGGAAGCCTATAGTTCTAACTCTTGATATTTCTCTAAATCATTCTCAGTCACTGGTGTACTTCAGGTATTCACCATCTGTTACCTGGGCTACTGCAATAGTCTTCTGTCACTTTAAAAAGAAAGCTGTCTTTTCTTTCCTCTTCCCTTCACTTAAGTCTAAAATATATTTTGAGAAAAGACGATATCATCAATCTGGGGCATAGAGATTTTAATAAATGGGCTTTTGACATGTTACATCATAAATGAACCTTCCAAGTTTATAAGTGGTCCTTTGACGGGATGCATCATGTCAATCTATAGCTCAGAATCTCCACTGATTTAATCCATAATTCATATAGTAATGGATCCTGAAAATTCCATTGTTTCCTTTCTTTCAGCAAAGGCAGCTCTACTAGCACAATTTGAGAATCGTTCACTGGTACTATGTGGCTAAAACTGTGCCATGCCCTCCAAATGAACCAGTCAATAGGCCCTCATCTGATGTTTTTCAAACTTAAGTCACTACCAGACCACTTCATTACTTTGGCCCTATCCACTTAACTGTTGTGCTATTATCTACCTAGCTTTTTAAAATCAGATAATTTCTTAAGTTATAAATGTAATGTTACACCATTAGCATGGGCAGAAAAACAGTAGCAACTGTCATTAAAGAAGTTTCTACAATGTCATAAAGGGCAGAGCTCACTGATACAGCAACAACAGAAAGAATATCACAATTTGGAAAAGACTCAACTAGCCAACTCCATCCTCCCACTGATCAGGAAGGAAACTGGGGAATAATAATAGGACATCTTGGCAACTCGACATTGTCTTGACTAAATAAGCTAAAATTAAACCAAGCATGTGACCTGTGTATCACAAGGGTCTCCTGTGCATCTTGCAGTTGGCTGTGTCGGCCAGACCTCCTGGTCTAGGCCAGGCTTGAAAGTATTTGTTTCATTGTAATAGAATCAGATGGCTTTCTTAAAAAATCGAAATCCTAGGAGGATCAAGGGAAGACAAAAAGAGGGAACAAAATGACTTTTGGAGAATAATATTAAAGATACAGAAAAAGAAGGAAACACAAAGACACAGCAAGGAATTATGAAAGCAGAGCATGCACAGCCAGAAAACAACTTGGTAACTCTCCCAGAACAATTTTGGCTTACTGCTCATGCACAAAGCTGAAAATATTATTTGTTCAGGGTAGAGCATATAAAAGTCTTTGAAACATTAACTGTTCTTAATTGTGGACATTTAATTGGAAGAGCAGTGTGAAGAGGAAAGTATTCTGCTTTGAAAGTCTGAGAAGAGTTAAATTTCAGAGGCTATACAATTTTCAAATTTTAATGTTCTTGCATGATGTTAAGTGAGCATGACAACGATGATAGTGACAGAGATGACAACAAATCACGGCATCATGTAACTTTGTACAATTCCAATTCTTTTCATTGACACAAATTAGACCATTCAACAAAATTTAACCCTCTAATTTACCATACCTCTTCAGGCAGACAAATTTATTATCTAGTTTAATCCATATCCTCTCAGACAGACAAATTTATTCATCTTCCCATCTTTTATTCACCTTCTCCTCAATTTCTTTCATTCATTATTCTCTTTAGCATATGTCTGGCCCTTCAACTGTGTCTACTGTTGGGAGCAAAACAGACAAATGTAATCATACCTACCATTTATCTTGGTGAAAGACCTGCAGCATGCCATGCCTGAAGCCCAGTCTTCCTCAGATACCCCTGATCCTTCCAGACAAACGTGCTATAAAAAAGAGAAGAGAGGAGTTTAAGAGTTTTGCACTCTGCATTCCAGGCACCATATAAGCACCAAGAATGCCTTGACCCTGCCAGGTTTGGATCTGGAAACTCAGCTATAGCCTTCTTATTATTTCTGACATTTCTGGGATACATAGTTCACAAATAACCCTAAATCATTTGTTTTCTTGGTTGTGATGACGATGGAACCAAATAAGAAGAATCCCAGTGCCCATAAAACCACTGCCAGTTCCTTGGCATCTGCTCATCACTCAATCCCATTTAGAGGATGTTTTTCAACATGACTCGGAATAATCTTCTAGAACAGTGTCCTATAAATAATATCAGGTTCATTTAAAATGAAGATGACTTATAGAGCTTGCTTCTGGATTTGCAACTAAAATGTCCCATAACACAATTAGAGTTTTGAATTATAGGCCTTGGTTAAACTACAGTATTGGGGAAATGTTTACTGAAAACAACTCCAGCAACCACATCTGAACAAAAATACCTAGGTAAGGGTTATTTTTCACTCTTGGCTTACCCTAAGGAAATACATTGTCCTGGAATTTTACTCAGGAAACTTTTTAATAGGGTGAGTCAATTTTCAGTTCTATCATAGTGGTGCATATTTCAGTCATGTTAAATTAGTGCATATTTAAATGCCTACTTCTGAAAGTCACTATTGAAGCAGTGGAAGCATAACATAATAAAATAATATATGGTACCTGGCCTCGGTTTGTTGTAAATAAATTGTAGGGTGCCTGGTTAAATTTGAATTTCAAGTAAGCAACTAAGGTTTTATATATTGATTTAATAGAAGTGTGTCTCATATACCAGTTGGGACACTCTTATCCTTCGAAAGTTGTTCATTGTTTACCTGAAATTCAAATTTAGTCAAATCTCCTGCTGAATGTGGAGCAGAAGAATCATTTAATTGTTACTCGGTAGCAACTGTGACCATCTTGACACTGACGAATAAGGCAAACAAAATCTCCTTTTCCTGTGGACTCAAAGCTTAACGATAAATAAGAAAATAAATGGGTGATGGCAAATATGTGCTATGTATTACAAATGTTATGAAACAGAGCTGTCTCTGAATAATACTGCAGATATGAGCATTAATATCATACAAAGTGTTTAGCTACAAAATAAAGAGTTCCTAGACAAGAAAGCACTTGGGTAAAACTTTCATTAGATCAACTTCACGCATGAGACCTGTGATATAGGATAAGAATTGCTGTACCAAAATCTTCATTCCTTTCCCATACATTACAAAACTACCTGGCACATTATAGAACAGTAGTCCAGCTACTACCTCCTAACCACTGAGACAACAAAAATTTCTCCATGTATTTCCAGAGGTATCCTCCACCACCAAGCCATTCTTGCCAACTCTTTGCCGTCCCTAGAGCATTACAAACCACTGAATAAGAGGATACAGGACTCAGTCACACCAAGCAGTATGGACAATTATATGGGTCAAGCTTTAAATGAGTAACTATTATTCTTCTCAGTAATTAAGACAAGTACGACAGTAGAAACTGGGCCACCTTTGCAATGAATATTTGCCTAGTTTGTGTTCTAGGAAGCAAATACTCCAAGATCAGCAACAGACAAGCTTACCGTTGACCCTGTGACTTAGAAAAGTTATCCCAAAGATAAGAATTCAAGACTTGTGAAGGAAACATCTAGGAAGAAAAGATAAGCAGAGACAAAAGACCACCACTAGTCATAGGCAATGTTGTGAGACATTATGTATGTGTATCTTCTTTGAGGTTTGTAGGAGGCTGTCTCCAATGTGTTACCCAAGGTAATACAAGAAACAGCCCCATAACTCCCTCTCCAACCTGCTATTATCCATATGAAGCTTTGCAATTCTCAACGGGATGTAATGTGACAGGCACTATCAGCCTGTGTTAGCAAGTCCAATGTTAAGACCCAGGTGAACTAAAAAGATGAACAGGAAATAAGGCTCTAATTTGGTTCAGATAATCAGCTTAATATTTATTGACAGTTTTACCAATGCTAAAGTAAGAGGCACACTCAAGCTCCCAGATTACCTCATCTGTCTCCTGCTGTACTCTGTACACCCTACCCAGCTCGCATCATGAGCTGCTATCCTAACACACATTCACATTTGCTCTTGTTGTTCTCTGGGCCCAAAAGGGTTTTTCCCATTAGTTTGCCTGAAAAGCTCTTATTCATTCTTCACAGCTCAATTCAAATATTCCCTTCTGTCTTAGCCACCTTTTTTGTTGCTGAGGTACAATACCTAACACTCACAAATTAAAGGCGAGTTTTCCCCATCTAAATCTCATGAAAAGTAGCAAGCAATGCCCATATCACCATGTGAACATCAACTGCCTTAAAATTTTCTCCCCCAAATTAATTAATCTACCATCCTTGACTTCAACCACAGGACATGGGCAAAACGTAGACAAATCCTCTGCTAGAGCATAACACGTGGTCTCAAATACAACAGCCAATGGAGTGCTTATTCCCAGCTGAAACCACTTGAGACTGGTTTTAACCAACTGTATTTCTATCACTATTCTGGTCTTCTGCATCCTGACCATCAAACTCGGTTTATAGCAATCCAGGGCTTCTCTAGCTTAGTATCTCTAAATCTTCCTAAACTCCTCTCATAAATAACTTGCAAAGTCTTCTAAACAACATGGTCAGGTAGTCACAGCAACAGCCCCTCTTTCTGGGTACCAAAATCTGCAATGGTTTTTCTTTACTGAGATACAGTACCCAGCATGCACAAATCAACGGAGGAGAGGTTTGTTTGGCTCGTGTTTTCAGTCCCTAGCTGGCTGGCTCTAGGTCAAGAAAAGCATGATGGGAGCACATGCCCCAGGAAAAGCTGCTCACATCGTGGTGGCCAGGAAGCAGAGAGAGAAGAGAGGAGTTAGGGAGGGAGACATACCTTTCTAGATCATGCCCCCAGAAGCCCCTGTTCTAACTAAACTCTGCCTTTAAATAGTAAGTCAGCTATACAGCTCCCATAATTCATTCACCTTCCAAAAGCCCGGCCTATAACACATGAAGCTCCCAGGGGGCATCTAGATGTAAACTGCAATACCTGATCTGTGAAGTCCTCCTAACAAACTATTTGTGTGTGCCCTGACATGCACACTCACACAGGCAGAATCCACGACGGCCTCCTTAGGGCCTGGCATAGTACACAGTCCTCCCCTGCAGCACTGATCAAGTCATGCTACCCAAAGAGGTAGTTATTCCTTTTTCCCTTTCTTATCTGTGAGCTCCTTACAGGTTAAGTCTATCCATCCTCAATGCTACATTAATGTAAATGAGATACATGTTATGTGCTCAACAAATACAGGAAAATATGAACAAGGAAAAAGAAAAGGAGGGGGAAAATTAGAATGATAGAATAACTTTCCAATTGAACTTGAATTATTCTTTAAAATCCCCACATTCTTAACAATGCATAATTTTTAAAGAACATATCTCTCATTTAAGGGAATATACAATTGTATGCATATTCTTCTTAATATGCAAGAAATGTGTTGATGATTATTCATGGGTCAGAGACTCTCCACTGAGAAATGAGTCCAAATCATAAGCCCTGCTCTAGAGAGAGCAAAAAGAAAGAGGAAAACTTCTCTCCCACATGAATTTGGGGAACACATGCACATCCCAGCTCATCAGAGAATTGTTTACTCTCTTGAGAAAATTTCAATGAATGTATCTTCATTTATTTTGCAAATTAATTGGAATAAACTTTTAAAATTCACATAATTCAATTATTTATCTTAAACAACGACTCCTACTTCTATGATCAACACTATTTTTAACTTATTTCTGATTTTTTTGTATGAGTTAGCTGTGGTCTACTGTTACTAAGACAAGGGCATAAAGAAAACTATGGGGAAATGTAATATAAAATGACTGGAAAAAAATTTTTTAAATTTTTTCTGCTACTTAAAATTTGTCTTTACATAGGGCACACTTTATGAATATAACCAAAAATATTAATTTCGTTTTTCATGCTGTACAATGAGAAGATATAAACGATGAGATTTTAAAAAAGAGTGACCTAGTAAGGAAGGAGTTCAGGAGGTCTTATTAGTGGCTCCGTTTACAATCTAGAAACGTCTCTATGTAGACTAATCATAATGCAGGGCCGGAGGAGATTTACAATCTGATTTGCTACAGAGAACTCCATGTAATCTTCGTTGAGAACTGACACCATTTTATCTTCACGTGAATCCCTGTTTCTCACACAAGTAATTCCGTCCTTTCTACACTGTCAGCTCTGACAGGCTGATTTAATCTGCAGAATTCTGAATGCCTCTGACCACTGCAGTGAGTCATTAACCTTGACTTGCATAATTGAATTCAAGGTTGATTGCCTGTGACCCTCTGTGCTGAGGTCTTCTAAATGTACATATTCATTACGGACAGCCTCACTAAACGGATTGCACAAGGAAAGCTGTAGCGGCGGCCTGCTTGGTATGCAGGGGGCGAAGAGGGCACTAATTGCATGTTAGAGCTGAGGATTAGATTATGAAACGAGTGAGAAAATGAAGATAGATCCTCTGACACTGTCAGATTAGGGGCAGCAACGTGCAGGATATGACATTGAAATTTACAGTGACAATAACGGAAAGAAAATTAGAAACAAATAGACATTGGACATTTTTTGAAAATCTTCATATTTTCTACACTCACTTTATAAAGGGCATAAGTAAGTTAATGTTTATATCTTTTTTCATTTACATAAATGCAGCAAAATGAGAAAAAAATGTAAGTAGCTGTTTTGAAGACTAGAAAATCACATTACGGTCCCTTTAACATCACATGTTATGCAATATCTAAAACATGTTTAAGTAATTGGCTTTACATACCAAATGCCATTTTGAGTTGCCAAGAAAAGACAGTCACGCAAATTCAATAAACTGAGAGTACATATAAATGTTTAAGTGTTCAAAATTATTGCAAATAGTTATGTCAACCAATACTATAGCATTTCTCACCTCTGGTGGAAAGCCAGCTTATAAAATTATCATTATTTCCTCTTGTTTTATTGATTTTGTGTCACTTTATAGTTAAAACCAATGCCTACTTGTTTACATCAAACAAGTGTTCTGGTACACACACAGATGCCTAAGTTAATCACAAACAGTTCTACAAATCACTTCCATTTTCCAGAAGAAATATTCACACTGTTACAAATGCAACAACAAATAACTTGCCCAAAGATGAGGGTGTGTATAAATTTCAGGGTCCTATTCTCCTTCCCATTTAGAAATGGGCTGCAACTTGAGAAAACTTTCCTCATACTTTTTGCCAATTGTTTTATGATCTATTTTCAAGGAAAATGACAGTTTATCTCTCTGACAATAAACGACATGCCAAATTTCATCGCACAAGATGTTTAAAACCGAAAAGACAAAAGTCCTGTGTTTAATGACAGCTAGGAATGAGTGTTGCATTGGTTAAGAGTTAAAGATTTTATCTCTGGAGATGAATTCAGTTTTGTTGTGTTTTGTTTTGTTTTGTTTTGTTTTGCTGTGCTTTTCCTTTGTTTTTAAAACAAGCCCACAAAATGATCCCTGTGGTACTGCAAAATAATATTCTGGAAATATTCCACAGCATTTTCAAATGATTTCAAATGACTATTGATCTTTCAAAATGAAATTTATTTTTAGTACTTCAAGAAACTCTAAATGAAAGAAGTAACTTCCTAATCATTGTGTGTTATTGGGAAATCTTCCATTTTGTGTAAGAAATGAACTCAGGTATCAAACAGTACATAAAAAAGAAAGTTACATTTGTCTTCAGTATCTGTGAAGATTCATGCTTTAAAGACACTGAACCCATGGTTTTCAGTGCATCTTCCTGAGACATTTCAGAGATAGTTGTAGGCAATATCTGTTATCAAAATCTATTAAGTGTATCATGAACTCAACAAACAAATGAACCGGCATTACTTTTTCTATTAATCAAAGGAAATAAGGAGCACTGGAGTTCATGCTAGATGAATGTCAAGATCTAGATTCCAATGTCAGCTCCATTACTTTCTAGCCGTATGGTGCTAGACAATCACCATTTCAGGCTGGCATACCTCAGCAAGTTTTAATAAAAATGATTGCAATATGGTACATAATTTAGGTGTTATTAGAATTACCAAAACTGCTTATTATCCCGTGTTACCTAACAAATCACATAAAAACAGAATGACTTAACTTCACAATGATTAGTTGGTGTTCACAATTCTGTGAGTTAGCAGTTTGGGCGATTCTTCTATTGATCTTGCCTGGGATCATTCGTGAGGCAATCATTTATCCAATGGTTTCACTGAAGTGAGAGGTTCCAAGGTGGATCTACTTGCATACTTGGAAGTTGGTGCAGCTCTTAGCAGATATTTCAGTCTATTCCAAAATTTTCCTCCAATCTATGACTTTGACTCTCTAATAAACTAAAATATACTTCACAGCATGATTATCTCAGCATGACAAGATTATAGAAGTAGATACCACAAGGCCTTGTAAGGTCTGGACTTTGGACCCCACAAATCACTTCTACCACAATCTATTAATCAACCCATATTCGAAGAAGTAGAGAAATACATTATACTTCATGGTGAGAAAAGTTCCATACCAAAAAGATTGACCCAGAATGGCTTGATTCATTGAGGGTCACTATGGTAAAAATCTATCCTCTACAATATATGTGGTAATAATGTTGCATTAATGTAAAAGAAAACACACCAATTCATTAATACTGCCAAGATTGAAGTTCCTGGCCAACCTCCTCTCTTTCTTCTGTTTTATTTATTTAGTATTGTTGGCCTCCTGTCACTGACCCATAGAATTTGATCTTAGCTTTTATTCTGATAGGTATCTGTGGAAACCAATACAGGTTTCTCCTTCATCCACTTTGCCACCTGAATTTGGCACCATAGTATAAGCAGTGATAAAGTACACTGAGCTCCATTAAAGTCTCAAAGCATTAATTTAATTCCCAGCTCCATCAATCACTAGCTAGGCATCCTTCAACAAATTACTTAATCTCTCTAAACTTCAAGATACCCACCTACAAAAGAGGACCATTGATAGCAATAACCTCATTGGGTTGTGGTGAGGATTAAATTACCATAATGCTTGTGAAATACTAGAAAAGTGTCCAACACACTTAGCATGATAGTTGTTCTTAGAGGTGTTTGTGTCTAGATGCAGTAAAGAGCATCGTGATGGAGAACCAGTCTTATCAGACCATGATTCAAGGTCCTGAGATATAACTTGAGTTACTTATTCCAGATATACATATATATATATATATATATATATATATATATATATATATATATTAGAGCTGAGGATGTAGCTCGGTAGTAAGGTGCCTGCCTACCACATGCGTTGCCTGAGTTGATCCCCAGCACCATGCACACATGTGCAAGGATTCCATATCTAAATATCAAACAATTAATAACAGTGATACAATGATTTAAAAACCAAACTCCCTTGCCACTAAGTTTGCTCTACAGCTTAAAATGTTGATATGCAACAGACCCTTGCCCACATTAGACACAGGTGGATGGCTTTCATTCTCCTTTCTGGTAGTTAGGAAATATGCATGTTTCCTAATGGGGAAATGATGTTAGCTCTATACTTGTCCACCTAACAGCTTAGATTATTGACATTATTTCTAGTCCTGCTTAGAATTTCACATCTTCACCATATTAATAATCCTGCATGATTATTTACTCAGTGCAAAGAATCAATGAATCAAAGAGTTGGCCCTTCAAAAAAATATAATAGAAAAACCCTTAGCAAACTTAACCAAAATAGGAAAGACCCAAATCAATGCAATTAGAAATAAAAAAACGTGAAATCACAACAGACACTGTAAAAATCAAAAATACTATTAGCAAATCCTTAACAAACCTCTATGCCAATAAATTGGAAGAGTCAGAGGAAAGGCATAGAATTCTAGATCCACATGAATTAGCAAAACTGAACCAAGAAAATTCAAAAATCCTGAATAATCCAATAATAGGCAATGAAATTGAAGCAGTAATAATAATAATAGTAAAACTACCAACAAAGAAAAGTTGGAGTCTGAATGGATTCGCTGCTGAAGTCTTAAAAATCTTCAGGCAAATATAACACCAATATTCTTCAAACTCTAATGAAGTTGAAAGGAAAAGAGTACTCCCAAAGACATCCCTGGAAGCTAAGATTACCCTGACTCCAAAACCAGACAAGGATCCCATCAAAAAAGAGAACTATACACCAATCTTGTATATGAATGTAGATGAAAAAATCCTCAAAAGTATACTGGCAAACAGAATGCAATAAAGATCATACATCATGACCAAATAATCTTCATCACAGAGATGCAAGGATGGTTCAGAATACTCAAATAAAAACCTGTAACATTTACATCACATAAACGGAAACAGGACAAAAATCACATGCTTTCTTAATAAATGCAGAAAAAACCTTAGATAAATTCCAATATTTTTCATGGTAAAAATTCCAAAGAAAATAGGTTTAAAGGACTTTATCTCAATCTGATAAAAGCTATTGGTGAAAAACCTATTGCCGACATCATTTTAAATAGAGGAAAACTGAAAGTTTTCCCTCTAAAATCAAGGACAAAATAAAGAAGTCAAATATCACTTTGTCTATCATCTTGTTTGACATAGTACTTGAAACATTAGCAAGAGGAATTAGGCAAGAAAAAGAAATAAAATGGATATGAATAGTAAAGAAAAAGTCAAGTTATCATTATTTGCAGATAACATGATCCACTACATAGAAAACCGAAAAGTTCACTGAAGAACATTTAGAGTTAATAACCAGATTAAGCTATGTAGGATACAAAATCAATGCACAAAAATCAACAGTGTCCATATAAAATAATAATGAACCCACCAAAAATTAAATTAGGAAAAAATTACCATTCATAATAGCACCAAGAAAAATACTTAGGAATTAACCTAAGGAAATGAAAACTACAGCACTCTGAAAAGAAAACTGAAGAGGACATTAAAAATGGAAAGATAAGGCCAGCCTGGGCTACAAAGTGAGTTCAAGGCCAGCCTGAACTGCACAGTGAGACCCTGTCTCAAAAAATAGGGCCAGCGATTTATTTAGCTCAGTGGCCTAAGTGCCTGCCTGGCAGGTGCAAGGTTGTAAATTCAATCCCCAGTAACAAAAAATAAAAAAAAAAGAAAGAAAGATATCCCCTCTTCCTGGATAGACCAAACCAACATAGTCAAAATGACAATACTGCCTAAATTGCCTAAACTGATGTACAGATTTAACACATTCCCACTCAAAATGTCTACAACATTCCTCACAAAACTAGAGAAAACAATGCTAAAATTCAAATGGAACCAGAAGATAACATGAGTAAAACAGGAGGCATCATAACCCTCACTTCAAATTATATTATAAAACTAATGACACAAATAATATGAAACAAGCTTAATCAGCTATTTGATCTTAGACAAACAAGCCAAAAAATACATGGGATGAAAGATACCCTCACTAAAAATGGTGTTGGAAAAACTGACTATCCACAGGCAGAAGACTTAATCTGGACCCATATGTCTCATTATGTATGGTATTAAAATCAAAATGAATCAAAGAACTAAATATTAAAACAGAAACTCTTAATGGAAGCTAAAATAGGTAAACCTCTTGAAGTCATTAGTGTAGGCAAGAACTACCTGTACAGAATGCCGGTTACACATGAAATAGGACCAAGAATCAACAAATGGGATCCCATTGAATTTATAACGTTTCTTTACAGAAAAAAGAAAACTAGCACAATAAAAGCACAACCTATAGAATGAAAAAAAGGTTTGCTAGCTATTCCTCAGACTAATATCTAGAATATATAAAGAATTCAAAAACATAGACACCCGTCACGAAAAATAAAAGACAATAAAAAAATAAGGAAGGGGAGAATAGACACTTCACAAAAGAATATAAATGGCCATTAAATATATAATGAAATGCTCAACATTTCTGGCCATCAGAACAATATTAAAACAATACCGAGATTCCATCTTACTCTAGAAAGGATGGCTATCATCAAGAAATCACATAGTAACAAATGCTGGCAGGGCTGCAGAGAAAAAAGAACCCTTCTACATTGTTGGTGGGGATATAAACTAGTACAACCACTATGAAAATCAGCATAGAGATTTCACAAAAAACTAAAACTAGAAGTTCAATTTGACCTAGTTAACCTCCTATTAGATATCTTCCCAACATTCTTAAGGCACCATATTACAGCAATACATGCATACCCATATTTAAAGTAGCACAATTCATAATAGCTACATTTTGGAAGCAGCCTATATGTACATCAACAAATGAATGAATAAGGACAATGTGGCATTTACACACAATGAAGTGTTACTCTGCCATAAAGAATGATAAATTTAAATCGTTTGTAGAATGACTCAAGTGGAAAATGGATACACCTTCAGACACTATGTTGAGTGAAATAACATAAGCTTAAATATTTCATGGTTTCTCTTATAGGAGAAGCTCAAATTATAAATAAAGAGCTAAATAAGAGGTATATAATAGGAAGTAAGGAGATAGATCTTTCTCAAGGGGGAAGGGCTTCAAGAGATGGAGCAATAGGAAAGGGAAGTGAGAGAAATGGAGTGAAAAAAGGAATTAAGAAGGGTTTTGTACATGAACCAGCTCCACACAAAGAATACAAATCTTCTGTAAACACATGCTAATAAATTATTTATTAAAAAAGAGAAAAACATACATGCTCAAATCCAGAGCCTCAACCACCAGCCTGGAGAAGGAAAAAATATTTGTGTCTAATATACTCTGAAGCATTCCTCTCTTTTCTTCCCACTGGCTTTCTGTACTTCTCCATCAGTCTTTGATACTTGAAAAAAGTCAGCACAGAATAGCTTCCTATATACCTACTGATACTATGGGTATTACCATGGATCACTAATTGTAAATTTTTTATTTGTATTTTTTGAAGGATAGGGAAGGATAGAGCAGAAATCAAACACTAAATATCAAGAATACATGTGGTTAACTTCAACAAAAAGGGGGGGTACTAGTTTTTATGTCTTTGAACAAAAGTGACTTTTTTGCTTCTACAGATCTTCCAAGAAAGTTTGTAATTGGATAAAGTAAGCACTTCTCCCCGCCAAAAAGAGATTTTTCTCAAAGTCAACTGAATTCTCATTCCACTCAGTGAGTGGTCAGTTAGAAGATGGTAAGTTAGAAGGTGCCTGTCCTTTAGGAATTCACAGTCTTACAAGAAAGCAGCACACTGAGGATGAATAGTTCCTTGGTGGTGTGTGATGAGTACTAATGAATGGGACAGACAGCACAGGCCGAAGGAAACCCAGGGAGAGATGGGGCATTAGTTGGAGAGCGGTGAGAAAACTGCCAGTGAAGGTGTGTAATGCACCAGGCTTTACAACAACAAGCTGGGCTTTGTGCCATACACCTGTAACCCAGGCCTTCTGGAAAGTTAAACCAGGAAGATCGCATGTTTAAGCTTAGCCTGTGTAACATGGTGACTTAAAGTGACCTTGCTCAAAATAAAAAATAAAAAAGGAGCTGAGATATAGCTCAGTACAAAGGGCCAGCGTTCTATCCTCAGGACCACAAAAAAAGAAGAAGAAAAAAAGAAGAGAGAAGAGAACAAGCAATGGCAACAAATTGTAGGTGAGCCAAAAAAAAGAGAAAAGGAAAAAGAAGTTTTCCATACCAGAAATAGGATTGCGTGTCTCTGCTTAACCCTAGAACAGAGTTTATGTATAACTGAATTTTCAGAGGAAAGTAATTAACTATGAGATATTTTTTGTTATTTAATTGGTATACCCTCAATATGTACATTTTTATACATCTTAATGAGCCTGGACCTATATATATACCCATGATACCATTGCCACAACCAAAGTACAGTATTAAATATGCAGGGAGGTAGCCCTTTTTGCAGACAAGAAGGAGATCTGGGAATGGAGGGAGAGGAAAGGGAGAAGTAGGGAAGAGAAAGTTAAAAGGATTAAGATTCAGTGTGTATGTGTGACAACACCCTACCTTGGATGTATTCGTTATACATCACCTACATGTACTAATAAAATTTACAAACAAAGTATTAAATATGAATTATTTTTAAAAGCCACTTGCACTTGGCTTTACTACCACATTTAGACACTATTACTCCATTTGATCCTCACAACACTCTTTAGCCAACATACGACACACTAAAATATTGGATGACACAAGCCAAGTCATCAGTCAGTAAATGACAGGGAAGGAGAAACCCAGTTTCCTGGTTCCTTTTACCACAGGTGCTAGAATTAAATGGGAAGGTCATATATGCAAAATGCTAACAGTGCCTGGGGTACATTAATGTGAGCATTTGTTACTGTTTTTATCATTCTCATTATATGTCTGACATAAAGTGAGCAGTTTAGACTTCGCCTTCTAAACCCATGTTTCCTAACCTTTACATACTCATGTCCTGCCATATTTATTCACTTTGTCACCTCCACCCTATTAGGTTAATTTCAGTCACAAATAGCCAAAACAAGGCAATCAAGGAAATTCACTGGTTCAAGTATACGAAAATTTCAAAGCTGGAGCCTGAACTGGTCTCTGACTTCCTTTTATGCCTTTTCCAGTTTCTGGCCTGCTTAAGATACAGATTTCATTTGAATGAGGACAGTTTTCCAGTAGTAGGGTGGCAGGGAGAATACCTGCCTCCCTCCACAGACCACCTGCTGGTACACAGACTTTTCAAGGTGGCTACCTTGGATTGTTGAGTAAACTCCTGAATTTCATCCTGATAGGCTACATGCCCACACCTGCACCCAGTCTTTGGGCATGGGGCTAGGATTCCAGTAGTTGGTGTAGGATATTAAAGGCTCTTTCCTGGCCCAGTGAATCATCATGACTGCACAGGATAGAAAATAAAATGAACACTAAAGTCTCCATACGTGGGTACCACTCATAGTATTAATGATAATATTATCATAATATTTTTCTTCAAAATAGCTTCTTTCTTAAAAATTATCCCCACATTTTAAGTCTGTCAACTGAAGCACAGGTAAGTAACAATTATTATTTAAAATAAATAAATGACTATAAAAATTTTTAAATTTTCGTCCAAGCATAGTGGTGCACACCTGTAATCCTGACACTTGTGAGGCTGAGACAGGTAGCTCACGGTGAGTTTAAGGCTATACAGTGACTTCAAAACTAGCCTGAACTGCATAGTGAGACCCTGTCTCAAAAAAAATTTTTTTAAACTGTTGATCCAATGACAAATACTAGCTCACCTATATCACAACTAAAGCTCATGTTCTGAGTTCAGTCTTCAGAGTTCCATTCCAGATCTTGCTAATCTCTAGGCCACATTAGCATCCATAGTCAGTTTTTTCCATTCTTTTTGAGTAACATTTCCTATGCCCTGTGTGGCTGGGATGGGGAAAAAAAAGCCATCACACTGCAAAACCAGCACAACTGTTGCCTAGTTGACACTGTAAACAAAGAAGAACAAAACAAAGCAAAACACCCATTATACTGTGAAGCCAACAAAACTGTCACTTAGTGACTTGGAGTCCAGAGAGGTCCATAGCTGAAGAGGGATAGAGTCACTGGCAGAACTTCAAACCACAGCCTGCGAGCACTCTGGCCTGTGAAAAGACAAGCTAGGCCAGCCGTGGCTTTACAGTTCCCGTCTTCTAATAAAAGCATTCTTTAAGAATGGCTGCTAGTACAGATGACTTCAGGAAAGAACGAGAAAAACTGAGAAAGCTAGCCCTGGAGGAAATTCTAAACCCAATACACCCATATCATAAATTCTCCTAGCAATAAAACATAGTATTATAAACAGACACAGAAGCCAAGGATAAGGAGGAGTCTAGGAATTAAATTTACACCATTCATCTGGGTCAAGGGATCACTAGTAAATTCCTTCTTTCTCTTAGTAGCTGTCAGTTGTGATTGGCACAAGTTTCCCAGGCCAAAGCAAGCAGCCTCTGCCCAGCTTGAGAAATACTTTCTTTGAACCAGTAAGGGATGCTTTCTGCCTAGAGACACAAGCTGTAAAATCTGTATCAATGCAATAGAATCACCAAACCCATCCCTCACACCTCAAGAAAGGGCACATGTGGTAGCTTTAACCTAGAGGAAAGCTTTAACTCTAGGCTCAGAACAGGCTACACTACCTGTTCATTCCGTTTAAAGGCCATTAGTATGTCATCTTGCTGTGGATGACTCCATGTGCTGACTGTAAACAGGATTTGGCACTATTCGTGTAACTAGAGTATAAATTGAGTTATCAGTGAAGAACCCTAAATACATAATAGGGCAGGTGAATTTTATTTTTAAAGATTAAAAGCAAAAGTAGTTTTTCAGAAATATATGGAAAGACTTCTTTAAAAAGTTTCAGAAGTTGATGATTTCAAAAGTAGGCAATATGTTAAATAGCCATCTTCCTTGTCATGTATGCACACACATGTACATGCACACAAATAAACACACTTAAGCCAGTTATCAAGACTTCTCTCATAACTATCCCACATATCTGCCTCAAGACTAGGTTTCATCAATGTTTGAGATGGCAGGAAGGACATCTTCTGGGTCTCACCAACCCTGGTTCCATTCAATCCCATGCCAGCTTCCTTATTACTTCCATGGAATCTTTATAAAATGCAAATATGATCCTGCTCTACCTAAAACCACTAACTTCCAAAGAATATCAAAAGTTCGTTGCCCAACACCATACTCTTTGTAATGTCACCAGTTGATCACCATTTATCTCTCACCACTCATACCCAACCTATGCACTATTCTTTTTTGCCAAACGAACCGCATAAAGTAATATCATGATAGATCTACACCCTCCATAGGTACTAGCCTCTACCAAGAATACTAATCCCTTCTTTTTTCTCAATTTAATTCCAAGAAGCCATCACACACACACACACACAATTTTTGATATGAGTTTCTGTTCTTAGTGAGTTCCCAAACCTCCCACGTACTTGTTCATGGTATCTACCACAGTGGCATGTAGTTATTGAGATAGTCTTCTCTTTCACTTAACCACAAGGTCTTTAAAGACAGGAATTTCATTTCATATGACTGAGAAATTTAGTATCTTGCCTGCCCCACCAGAATCTGACATCTAATTAATCAACAGTGTTTTGTAATGTGCTAGAGTAAGGTATTTGATAACTTGTTTTAAATACATTTGGTTTGAGTTTGCTACCACTTCCTAAACAAAAATGAAGTATCATTTTTATCTGTGATTATTCTCTACAAAATAAGGTATAACACAGGGTGTGGTGCCACACACCTGCCACACACCTGTAATCTTACTACTCAGGAGGCTGTGGGAGTAGGATTGCAAGTTCAAGATGAGCCTGAACTACATAGTAAGACTGTGTCACAAAACAATACAAAAAAGTGGAAAGCATTTACCCCATGTTGAAGAGCAAAAACCTGGTCATAACATTAACATACAGCAAGGTATTACCCTAAATAGAATGGTGGAAAGTGCCTAACAAGGATGAAAACTTCAACTTCCAATCTTAAAGACTTATAAACTGACAGCCAACGTCACATGGGTTAGAAGATGATGTTTTAGTGACTTTTTGAATGTCACAATTAGCACAAATGCAAGATCACAAAATGTAATTCAAAGCTCTTGAAACTTTCTTCTTAGATTGGTCTCTTCAGACTTGGGGCCTCTTGTGCAAAGAAAGCTAGAGCAAAGCACTTTGAGCTCTTAGGATAAAAAGAACTTCTGAACTGCAAAGCCTTGTTTGGATTCTCCTGCAGCCTTGTTATGCCTTTGCTGCCATATGATTCCACTTTGACTAGTATCTGCCCCATCTTTCATGGATTCAGCATTGCTCCCTTTTTAGCCTCCAGTCTTGTAGTGACTCCAGGGTCTCCTTCTGAAGTCACCTGATGTGCCAAGTAAAGATGGTTCCAGTATCAGCCTTGATGTGCAGCCTTAAATCTTTAAGACAGCTGTAAACAGTGTTCTGTGCTCTTCGTCATCGTTTTGTCTACGGGAAAGGGTAAGCACAGTGAATGGTTTTGTGTGTATGCATGTGTGTTTTTTTAATTGAAGTCTTTTCTGTGGTAGAAAATACTGTTCATGGTTTTCAGCCCTTGTGATTTTCCAAAATCTAAGCCAGAAAGTGTCCTTTGGAAAAACGACTGCTCTTAATACCTGCTGGATTTTCTTTAGTGGAAGGGGAGGTCAAAATCTGAATTCTAAATACAGAAAATCACCAGGTCAGTGAATTTTCAATGATATGTGGCATTTTCAATTCCTCTGTTCCATCTGCTTCCATTCAGGCAAGTTGTTCACATATTCATTCACTCAACAGAGATATGTTAGGCAGCAGCATTTAAGAATTGTGTGTTGTGGGTTGCCAATACCCTCCTTGACCTTAATCAGTTTACAGTTTATTGACAAAAAGTTATACAATTGGAAGGTGACATTATCCTTGATGAAAGAGGGGCAGGAGTTAGCATGGAGACAGAAACAGAGGCCTGAACTATTGAAAGAGGCAACAAGGAGGAGAGGAAAGGGGTCAGTGGAAAGTTTCAGGGAAAAAAGAAAGATGATGAAAGGCAAACAGAAGATGTGCATAAGAAGTACAGAAAGGACAAACCAGAGGGAAGAAAAGAGAAAATGTACCAGGTTTGGAAGTTGAAGAGTTCTGAGTACTCGTGTATAACTAAAACAAAATGACAGTCATGACGCTGAGCATGCAACAAGGGTCAGGTTAAAAAGTGTGCAATAGGCCATGCTGGGGAGCTTTGGCTTTCCCTGACATGAGAGAGGAGGCACTGGAGAATTTCCAAATAGAAAATGACCCAAGGAGATATTTATGATAGAAAATCACCTTGGTGGCTGAGCGATGGGTGAATTGGGAGTATGTGAGATTAAAGGAATAAAGGCAGGGAAGGAGTTATAGCAATAGTGCATGACAGAGAAGACAAGGGATAGAACCAGGTAGCTACAGTGGGATTGGAGAAGAGAGGCAGAAACAGAGAGAGAAGGTTAAAAAGGAAAAGAGTAGGATTTTGTAGTGGAGAAATGCGGAGTCTCCGAAAAGGACATGAGAAGAATGTGAAGTAGAAACATCTGGAGAGAAAGCAGCCCCATGAAGGTGTTAATATCACCAATTCTTAGGAGAAGAAATTTAATATCACCAACTCTGGGTGAAGAAATTTAGGAGCAAAACAGGTCTCAGTCTTCCTCCTCACAGGACTCATTATTTCTTGAATCTCTTTGCAGTTTCTCAAAAATCAGGATTCAGCATCTATACTACCAAAATCCAAGTGCTCATGTATCTATTATCTATTATTTGTGGTTACAAATAACACAGAAATTTTTATCAGTCTTTTCAAGCCCTGCAATGTCAACTTAGTTTAACTGAAGTTCTTTTACCTTCTTATTCTGGTTGCCATTGAAATGCTTTCATTTGTGTAAACATGGTCATCTTGTCATTGTTTTTAAAAATACCATTCTTTCCTTCTTCATTAATGAGCATGTTTTAATTTCCTTTCACATCAACCCATAAAAACAGAGCAGCAAATCTTACAAAGTTCTGTGCTATGAAATCCTTAAAATACCTAGATAATTCACTTTATCCCAGTGTAATGATTTTGAATTTGGGATGAAATAGCAAGCAGGAAAGTTAATTACATTTTGCACTCTTTTATAGCCCTTTTTTTGTGTGGAGAAATTAAAGCTGTGTGATTCCAGGATTTCTCTGCTTTCTTCAACTCCCTAAAAGGGATAATTGTGCTAATGAACTTTTGTTTTTCCTTTTCTAGTACAATTTAGCTTTTTTATTCAGAAGTGATAGAAAGCCATAGGCACTAAATAAAGTCAGGAGCACACTAAGTTTAGACCTGAAAAGAGAAACAAGGTACAAATCTGGGAAGTCATTTGCTCATGGACAAGCCTAGAATCATGGTGGCATATGATGAGTTAGGTATATGAATACCAGAGGCTAAAGTATTGTACAAATTCAGATATCACCCATTAAAAATTGCTTAATCCTCTAGAAAAGTGGTAATTACAGGGAAGATGAACAGATTTAGAGAAAGATGACAAATTTTATTCCAGATCAAAGATATTTTATTGTAATTGGACCTAAAAGAAAAATTTTAAACTCTCCTTTGCTTTAAGCCAACTAAAACACATGCTAACTTTCATTTGCATTTTTATACAAATAGTTTTGGGCATAGAAATGGCATAGTTTTGCACTGGCAAATCCTCTCTGTAGTCTTTTTAATAATTTATTCTCTTGAAGGTATTTTTCAACTCTTACAATTTAAATCTTTTTTAAAAGGGTAATTCTACCTTCCATTCAAAAGACAGACTTTCCATTTCTAAGCCTGTTACCTAGAGGCACAATTAAAATGGAAACATTAAATAGAAATAAAACATAATTCTTCAGTTCTTTTCATCCACCAGCTGGCTCATTTCATAGACTCACTCTTCGGTGGGTTCAAAATACATTAATAGTCCATTACCTATTTGCATATCCTTCAAATTATAAAATTTAATTGTTAAAGTTCCCATTCAGGTAATCCTAAATGTTTGAATTTTATAAACAAAGCTTTTATTGACAACGAGCTGGGACTTTAGTCCAAAATCCTTAATCAATGTTTTCTCCAGATAGATCTTCATATTCCCTGACCTTTAAGAATTCTTTAGCCAAGTCCCCTTGTTCTCTTTCTGGCTGCAAGCCTACCTCAGAAATACACCAATCACTGGAAGTTTTCTTAGTATCTGAGGGAAGCCTTTGAGTTGTTAGGAACAAACTTAAAATTAAAATGTCTTTTTTACTAGTGTAAGAAAGAGTAATACTATATGCTTCTATTTAATTTTATTATTAGGCACCTAATATTTATTAGCCTCTGAATGAGGTTGCACAGCATTCATTTAACTATGTGGTGTTGTGATAGCTGGTTATGATTTTCTGATGTTTTTCTGCAACTCTAACCATATGTAATTTTGAATTAAATGAAAGTTAAGTACTAAAACGTTTTGCCCAAAGGGAATTCGGATTCTCAATGTGCTTTTAATAACTGTTTGTAAAACATTTAGGAAAATCTATGGCAACACATTTAGGGGGAAAAAATCAAATTACTATTGCCTTAAGATGTTATTCTAATGTCTAAACTTCATGAAACATCCTGTGTGGCCCAATTGTTGAACTAATCTACTGAGTAATACTTTAGAATATATCATATACAGTATATAGGACCTGAATTTGTCTAATATTTTAATAACATTTCTTTAAAATACTTCTTTAACACTCACTGAAAATGTGACTGTGCAAAATAAATTTTATCAAGTATTTCTGAAAATTTTCAAATGAAGTCTAATTTGAAAGCATTAACATAAATGAGTGGAATCAAATTAAAACAATTTAACAAGCACTTCTCCAAGTCAGAAAAGTATCAGAGAAATCAAGAGTTTGGAGAAACCTAAAATAATATGCCATTGTGTACCCAAGATCTAAAATAAATAAATACAACCTTCCATGGAAGTGGAAACAATAGGAGAGAGCCTTCTGGAAGGCTAGCTGGTTATGTAGACTTTTCTTCTAAAGGTGCAATTTGAAAAAAGAACTCAAGTTGAAATGTGACCTGAATTTCCATTTTTCTCTCACAGAAAGAAATGGCCATGTACCTAATTTGGGAAAAATTCAAACCATAACTATCAACTCAGAAACTGTGCTAAATGTGAATACTGGAATCACCTTTTATCCAGAAAGATAGTGTCCTTGAACCTAACCAGGCGATAATGAGCTTTTTTTTCCCCCACACATTTATAAACCCTCACCCAAAGTGTCTTTAGAATATAAGCATACCATAATACAGTTGGAGTCATTTCTTTTACTATTTATTTATGTTTTTATTTCCTTCTATGGCCATAAAAACAATCACAGAAACTTGTAAAATTTATAATCCATATTCACTGAGAAACAAATGAATTACAATGATCTAAAACAGAATGGCAGCTAAAGGCTTTTCCTCTGAAAAGATCAGAATTTTTTAAGTAACTGGTATGTCAGAATCATCCCCAGTGAGGATATGACTAGAATTTTTATCTAATACTCATTAAGTTACAACACTACATGACTTTAGAAGCCCTAACTAACACAGTATCCTCACTAGTGAGATTATTAATAAAATGATTGGAAATATGGGTGTTCTATTTGTATTTCACACACATTTGTATTATTTGGATTTTTTTTAACCAGAATGTATCAAATCAGTTTTATTAGACATCTTCTACTATTAATAAACATTCATGACATTTTTCTAATGTTTGTTAGGACTGAAAAAGCAATGATAATTGTTAAAGATGGGTGATGCATTTATACAACTTCATTAAATACTCGTTCTGATTTTATGGATTATGAATTATTGGACAATATCCATAATAAAAAGTTTTTAAAGAATGCATTATTTTGCAAAATATTCAGTTCTAGGGGAGAAGGTTTTCTGCATTCTATACAGCTTTATAATATGATAGCACACAGGCTGTTAATCACTATACCTTTATTTTAGGACTGAAAACTTATATAAGATGTTTCCTTTTACAAGCTGTGTTTGGAAAGAAATATCACTAACATAATAATGAAAAACAAATTCCAAATAAAGTTATTTACAAATATTGTCATTTAGTTAACCTGAAGCATGAATTTAAAAAAAAAAAACATGAATACTGAGGCTGAATTGAACTACTGATAAAGACTTTCAAACTATTATTTTTTTCTGTATTTGCAATATAACCCAGGGTCACTTTAACACTAAGTCACATCTCCAGCCCTTTTTATTTTTTTATTTTGAGACAGGATCTTGTTAAATTGCCCAGACTCAGCCCTAACTTACGATCTTCCTGCCTCAACCTCCCAAAACCTGGGATTACAGGCATGTGCCACCATTGCTGTTTCTTACAATGCACCACTTAGGGTGCTATTATTCTCTCAACTACAGAAATGCCTGTTTTTGTTGAATTTTTAAGCACCCTTTTCATTTAACAAAAATAAAATATTTCCTGGAGCGCTCAATATATAGAGTATACTAAATGCTTTATAAGCATTATTCCTTTTCTTGTGAAACCATTAAAGAGGTACTTTCATGCGCATTTCACAGATAAAAATGTTAAATTAAAGGAGGGTCATCAAAGAAAAGGGGGCTGGAGATGTGGTCAGTGGTATGGCACTTGCTTGGTATGTGTAAATCCCTGGGTTTAATCCCCAGTACCTCCAAATAAAATAAAAGAAGAGGAAGGAGGAGGAGGAGGAGGAGAAGGAGGAGGAGGAGAAGGAGGAGAAGGAGAAGGAGAAGGGGAAGGGGAAGGGGAAAGAGAAGGGGAAGAGGAAGAAGAGAAGGAAGGAAGAGGAGGAGGAAGAGGAGAAGATACCCCTAGTGCAATCAGTACGGGTTGGGATTTTCTCCTAAGCAATCAGGATCTAGAATATGCTATTAACCCAAGCCCTGATCAAAAGAAGAAACACAAGATAAAAATGCACCCAAGTTGCACACAGGAAAGTGAGGCCAGACAGACTTCATAAAATTTGGTGAAAATAAATCATTAATGCTAGCTGTGGTAGCACACACCTGTAATTCCATCACTTGGGAGACAGAAGCAAGATTACTGAGAGTACAAGGCCAGCCTGGGCTACATAGTGAACTCAAGACAAGCCTGAACTAGTGAGACCCATTTCCTATGACGAATGTTATCATTATGTATATCTAAAATGTACCAGTAAAGTTTAAAAACAATAAATAAATAAACAAACAAATAAATGATGTGGAAGTGTTCAAAAAATGAATCCTTTTAAGGTGCTTCTAGGTGGGTGATTGCCTTGATGGCAAGTGTGAGCCCCCAGAAGATAACCAAGGAGGCCCATGTCAAGAGTAATGGGCTTATAAATATTCATCAAGGACAAAGCCTAAACTCTCACCCAGATTTAAGTCCAAATCTAGATCTAATTCCACAACTACTTCTAAAACATGGCATTCCAGATATACTTTTTCCAATTTTTATTGATTATTTTAATTTACCCTCAAATGACCTTGAAAATGCAAAAAAATTTGGTTACTAAAATTTGAATAGTCTATTTGGGGAACACAAAAAAAGAACCCTTAGCCATTTTTTGCATTTTCAAGGTCGTTTGAGGGTCTGGTAGAAACGGTTTCTGGTGGAACTGGGACTAGAAAATTACTTTAAAGCTCAGTAAGCGATTCTAATGGGCACCAATAGGATGCAGCTTCGCTATTCCTAGAGAACTGGTAGAACTGAATCAGCAAAGTTCAATCAAGTTAGTTAGGCTCAGTCACCACACAAAGCACACAGAAACCCAGCTTGATAGCACACGTCTCAGGCTGAGGGTACAAAGCACCCAGGGTAGAAAAATGAGAGAACAGAACACTAGGAGGGGTAAAGCTGCCCTACAAACAAATGAATATGGAAGATCCTCCAATTCTCTCTCTGCGGCATGTGTCTGGGGGCGGGGACGAGGCATCGCACATTGTAGGTAATGCAATGGGGGGGAACGCTTACAGGCGTGATTACAGTTTCTTTAGCCTTCACCATCGAGATGCTCTACATAGATAACACTTCTTGACCCTAAAATCTCCTTCTACTCTGCTACATGTGACATGTGAAACTAGAATATTTGTTTAAAAAAATGCCTAGGAAGAGAGTTGAATTCAAGGGCTGCCAAAGTGGATTCATCTTTGAATCTATGAGAACATAATGCCATGACTAGTGGTCTACTAAGAATTTATCAGCAATGAGATTTGGTATGAATGAATATATCTGAAGCATTAACCTACCAGGAAAGGCAATAACTTGAGAAGAAAAGAGTAAGTAGAAAGAGATATTGAAAAGAAAAGTATACCTAATAGTCACCAGAACAGCAAGATGGAAAAAGATGGGCTAACCAAGTGTTGAGGATGATGTGGGGAAACTGGAACCCTCATACATTCTTGGTGAGAATGTCAAATGGACCAGCCACTTTAGAAAATAGCTGGGAGGTTTTTTAAAAATTAAAAGCACTCTTCTCATATGACCCAAGAATTCTACCCCTAAATGTATATCCAAAAGAAATGAAAACTTGTCAGCACAAGATTTACAAGTGAGTGTTCATGGGATAACTACCTACTAAAGCCAAGAGATAGGAATAACCCAAATACCCATTACCTGGTAAGTGGTTTAAAAATTGTGCTATATCCATTCAATGGAATACTACTGCCCGGCAGGGTGGCACATGCCTGTAATCCCAGTATTCAGAAGGCTGAGGCAGGAGGATCACTGCACGTTCACTGGCCTACAAAGTGAATTCAAGGTCATCCTGAACTGCACAGTGAAACCCTGTCTCAAAAGGACCAAAAAAAAAAGGAACAGTACTAAGCAATATGAGGAAATAAACTATTGATACACATGTATGAATGAACCTCAAAAGCATTAAGTGAAAGAAGCCAGACACAGAAGACCACATATTATTTGATTCTATTTACTTGAAATTTCAATTTTAAAAAGAAGCAAAACCAGACAAAGAAAGCAGAGCAGGGGTTGTCTAGGTAGTATATAGGAGCGGGAATCAATAAGAGATGAACCAGGAAACTTCTGGGGCGGCAGACAATTTCTAAACTTGGATCATGATGACAGCTGCACAATCATTTCAACTTTCTAAGTCACTGAATTGCACATTTATTTATAATAGGTGAATTATGTAGCATATAAGTTATACCTCAGTAAAGTTGTTAAACTATTTTTAAGTAAAGGGTAGGTAACATGGAAAGAGTAAGAACATTCATAGGATAGAAGGAAAGAAAGACATGCAGACACTCACCAAGAAGTGATATCCCTATAGATTGTGGAAATACATACAATGTTTCTTGGCCTATGTTTTATTCTTTAAAAGTGTTTTACTGTCAGCTTGTGCACTGTAAGAGTTTGGAGGACTTTAGAAATGTTTAGGATGAACAACATAATTTCAAATGCACTACTAGCTAAGGAAATGGGTAAAGTGAAACATCATGTGTTTGCCACTGCTTCTCTGTATACTGAGCATTTGTTTTCTCAAATTAATCATAAGTTTTTACACTATTTTTGCATCAAATGGATTACATGTGCAGTAAAAATACACGGTTAATGTTGACATTTTAAAATCTATTATAGTAAATGACACATTATCCCCCATAAAATACCCCCTTTCACTTTAAACACAGTTCTCCCATCATGCTTGCCCACTTTCTGCAGCAGTTCTGGAAGTACTACTTTACGAATGTCTTTTTTAGGTGTGATGAAAACTAAAGAGAATACTGCTGCCAAGTACCATGCAATGGAAAGGCAGGCTTGTAAAAATATTACAGTGTCCTTATCCACCTTATTCATTAGATCTGGCACCATGCAACTTGTGGCTCTTCCCCAAAGTCAAAATAAATATGAAAGTTAATGAATTAATTCAGGACATCAAGGCAGCCCCAACAGCACAACTCAGGACACAAGAGAATTTCCAGAACTGCTTCAGAAAGTGGCAAGAATGACAGTACTCAGAGTGTGCAGGTATTCTGAGGGAGTTAATGACAATGTGACTTTTACATTTTTTAAACTTAAATATTCACTGCATTTTTAAAATCTCACCTCATGTACCAAAGTTTTGCACCATTGTCAGCAACTGGCAGTACTGTACTTATGAAGTTGGTTGAAATCCTGTTTCTTGACATTCTTAAGCATCTTTTCTCAAGACTTGATGAGAATACACCCCTTTTCTGCCACGTGGCATGTCCATTTTTGCCAGCACCCATATCATCTTCCTCTCCTGTGTCAGTGGGAAATATTTCTAGGAAAGGGGAGAGCTACACTGTACTGCACTACACTTAACAAACAAAATTTTCTTCCTTCTCCTCACAAAAAATAAGGAGTCTTCCTCCAAGGGAAAACACTTTCTGCCCGTCACTTGACATCCTTTGCACTGGTCTCCACTGGATCCCATCTATCCTATTCCCGCCTGGCAGGCCAGCCTGGGAATTCTGTCCTCCCAGAATTCTGTGTTATGTTTCTTGCAATGTACATGCTGTATTGTTGCCAGGTGATGTTCAGCACAAGAAACATGATGTTTTATATTTTTCACTAACGTTTCACATGACCTTTTCTTCACTTAAAAAATGTACATCTAAGCTACACTGCAGAATATTTTACTAACTGATATTTGAAGCCAGTCATATTGGAAAATGTTTTTGTCATTTCTGAAAATGTAACACAATGTCCTATGTGATCTCAACCAGAGGACTTCCATTGAGAAATAAATTGGAAATGTAAATTCTTTAAAAAGGAGAGTAAGGGAATAGTTATCTCAAAAATTGGTTCAATGACAAGGTTAGGAGGCCTTTGGAACGTCTGCCTGTATTGCGGTGCACACCCCATCTTGCATTCTGCAAGGATTCCAGCAGCTGAAAGGTATTCCATCCATTATGCATGTGTCTGCTCCTTCAGTAAGTGTTTGATGACAGTAGGACAGAGTTTCTCAGCTTCAGTACTAATGACATTTTGGCTCAGTACTGTTTGGTGTTTTTTGCAGCATCCCTGGCCACTCCCCAGTAGATGTGTCACCTCCAATTGAGAAACTGCTATGGGGTATCCCCAGTATGATCCTATAGACATGGAAACACTGTTTGGTGAACAGATTCAGCCAATGCATTTTGGGGCCTCTACAGAAAGGTGAGAGCCCAGGGCCTAAACTTTAATATAATCCATGAAACATTTAAATACCCCGGGGGATGAGAGAATCATATCCTGCAGTAATTGGCCAATTATCATACCTTGCTTGTGGACACTTCTGAAAATACTGGCAATTGCGCTCTTGTTGTTGAGTCTGTAAATTACCCATGAACTCTCAGGTGGCAAAGACACAAACATCTATGTAGTAACATTAAAAAAAGGAAACAAGTGTCAGTCACATTTTAACAACTGACAAGTAAATGTTCCAGCCTACCCTAAATATCTGTCACTAGATTATTGTTCAATCTGAGTTTCTTAAAAAAAAAAAAAAAAGTCTGATCAAGAGGCACAAATGGCTTTAAAAAAATTAAAGTGTTTGACAAAAGAAGCATGTAAAACTGAGCAGCTTAGCAGACAAATGAAAGCCTCTCCCTCGCGGGAAAAGAATGGCTTTGTTTCACTTACCCGAGTTTAACATACAGACATTGAAGGAAATCTGTCCCCAAATGGCCATTTCTTTCCTCATGACAAAAGGATCCTAAATATTTTTTGTTTGTGGAAAAAAGTACTCTACTAACAAAAAACAGTTGTAGACATTTTGTAATTCTTTTTAGAAAAAATAACTGAGGACGCTAGTCTAATTCACTGCAGCTGAAATTGCATTTACTAACTAACCACACTAATAAGCGGCTGCCCAGGGACTTCTAATTAGATTCCCTGTATTTCTGTTATTGACATTAATTTCCTATTTCAACTTCTAGAAAAAGTATTATATTTTCTGGATTTTTTTTAGATAGAAAAACTTAAAGATTTCAACAGTTCGTAACTAGTTCTAATTTTCATAACTCCGGCAGTTTTA
Source organism: Dasyprocta punctata (assembly GCA_004363535.1). Lineage (NCBI taxonomy): Eukaryota > Metazoa > Chordata > Mammalia > Rodentia > Dasyproctidae > Dasyprocta > Dasyprocta punctata. The sequence continues at coordinate 28,655 of RJWM01002784.1, forward strand.
CAGCATAACATGGTACTGAATTGGAAAAACACAATGTTGACATTCATGTACATGTCAATACTCATTTTATCAGAATGACTGGTAAATTCATATTTGAAACTGTTGTTCATTATACTATTTTTGTTCTCTATGTATACTCTGGGGTTAAGTCAGAAAATTAAGTCCATATAGCCATCAAGCTCTATTCTCCAAACCAAAATTATATTCAAAGGTTTTCAGAAGATTGGCTTCCAACTAGTTTTCTACTTGCTAATTCTGTGATTTAAAACAAAATGTTGTTTTGCTACTATTTTATTATAATTATGTTACACTGAACTTCCTGTATTATTCTCAGCATGAAATCAGAAGGCATACTTTTCAAATGAATCTTATGTGCATCTTTTATTATATGACCTGATAAATAAACATTGCAAGCATTGCCTATTTTATAAATGCCATGCTTGCAAAGAACCCATGCATATAAATGACCACATCTGCCCTCCCCTAAACTCAGGCCATGTGCTGTCTCTACTATAGAAGATGTTGTGGAAAAAGCTCAGAACTTTCAGAAAGAATGTTGAATCCTAAATAGCAGGCACCCCTCACAGAGAGGTGACCCAGTAGAGAATCTACACGATCTGCGCCCTTCTCACAAATACCTTGCGTTATACATTGCCAAGTTTTGTATACCTCTTTCTCATAATGCCTAATATTTTCAAATTACAAATCTCTTTGGATTAACAGCTTTCTTTAAAATGCAAATCTTTCCAAGAAAAATAATTACATTGCTAAGCTAAGTCAGATTGCATTGTTCTTGATACATACCATTATCTGAAATAAAAGATTATCAAGCAGTAACAGCAGCTGAGCAGAAGTAGTGGCATAAGGATAAGCTGCTGTCATTATTATAGCTGTGGTCATAGTAATGATAAACATTCACTCTGTGCTAGACTCTCTGTGTGCTAAGAAGTCAGTATGGCTTGCCTCGTTTAACCCTTTCTAAAAGCCTAGAAAAGAATTTCAGAAAAACAAAGTAATGTTTCTCAAAATGTGGGCCCTGCACTGGGACTATCAGCATTTGCAAATTTGTTACAAACGTAGTTCTCAGGTCCCAACATCACCAGACTGAGACAGAATTTCCAGAGGTGGGCCCAGAAGGCTCTCTTTTAACATGGTCTCCAGTAGATTATGATTCTTGCTAAAATGTGAGGACATTCAGGCTCATATTTACAGAAAAAAAAATCATGTGCATGCAAAAGTAGTCAAAGTTTTCGCTTATTTATAAACTAATATAGAATCTAAGAGGAAGATAACTCGCCCTGCAAAGTAGGGTCAAACTGTGTGTCTCTGAAATTTTTTCAGTTTCCCCTAGTGGATGACAAATGACACTGTTACAAGTCAGATCCAAGGAGTTAATTTTATGCTGCACTCTAATCCTCTATTTCAAAGGAACTGAAATTCTTTATTAAACAATGTCATTTAAGGGAAATAGTGGCTGACAGCTGACCTTTTCTAGTTCTTCAGATAAACTCAAAGATCACATTCTTAAACCCAAAAGAAATTCACTCAGAACTCTTGAGTGACTCCATCGCCAGCTAACTGGAGTTCCCAAAAACTCCTTACCTACAAGTAGTGTTAATACTATCCTTATTTCACAAGTGCACAAACTGAAACCCAAAGAAACAAAGTAACCCAAAAGCACAAGTAGGAAATAACAACTAGAGAACTAGAGAAACTAGAGAAACTCAAAACCAACTCCAAAACCCAAGCCCTAAAGGACTTACAATAAAGGAGAAAAAAATGAGTCATTTGAGAACATGAAGTATTTTAGAGGGAAAGTAGGTTGTTGTCCCTGCAGCTTCCTCAGAGTACAATGAGAGGAGTACCCAGCAGGAATGGGAGTAACAAACTATCCAGTTAGAAATTTACCAGGGTCAATCCAAAACTCTAGAGGTGGAGAAGAGGTGACTCATTTTTTTTCCCCTCTGCACCACAGGACTCTTTGTTCTTTAGACTCAGAATTCACTCCTGCCTCATCGGTACAAGATTTCAAAAAAAAAAAAAAGTAAACTGTAGAGCTTTGGAGGAATAAGTGGAGACCTGAATCAGTATTTAAAATGCACCTAGGAAAAGTACACTCAGAGTTACCACCAAACAATCAAAAAACACAGATTCGGAAGGAGTCCATTCCTAAAGTAAAGTCTCCATATTCTAGTTCACATATTTCCTTCTACACTTATGTATCATTTATGCTGGCATTTCTCCTAATTGTACACTGATATTTCCCAGGACAACCTTCCATATGAACTCTCCACACTACTCTGTGCTGTAGCCCAGGTAACTGACCTCTTCAGCCTTCTGGTTTCTAAGTGCGTTCCGCAAATGAAAGATCAAAGAATGGAAGGAGTCAGAATATTGATGCTTTCCATCTCTCCCTATTGAGCAAGTTTAATAGTAGCTATGTTCCTTTATCTCAAGCCACAACTTCTGGGGGACAACCCCTCTCCCAAAACTAGAAGGTCACTGAGGTTTGGCAACAGCTTCCTCCCTTTGTCCCTTGTTCCTAGCCCTTCTGTAGTTCACCTTCTCCTGGTGATTGCCTGCATCCTCCCTACACCTTTATAAATAGTCCCACAGTTAAACCGTTCCCAGAGTGGGTCATCTGTTTCCTCCTGAGACCTTGAGTTATGCAGACCACACCCAAGGGTAGCTACACACTGTCTATCAGATCCATATTAGTGAACCAGTTTGAATTACATTGTCAGTTTTAAAAGTCATAAAAAGGGCCAGGGATTTAGCTGAGAGACATAAATGCCTGGCTGGCAAGCACGAGGTCGTGAGTTCAATCCCCAGTACCATAAATAAATAAATGTCAGAAAAATCTGCAATTTATGTAAATATGAATTTGAATAGCAAGCACACAATAAATGGAAAATAACATTATTTTCCTTATCATGTTAGCAAAAATTATCTTTCATAATTAAGAAAACTAAAAGCAGTGGAAACAATCTAAAGGAAAATTTTTAATTAATGTAGATAAATTTTTTAATAACTATGAGGTCTCAGAATGAAAAGGCCAGCCTTATAATAGAATTTTCATGCCTGTGGTCTTCTACCATCTTCACAACAACCTTATAAGGTAGGTATATCACTAGCCTTTTGTTCAGTTACCAAACTGAGACATAGAGGGACTTACTCAATGGTACAACTCTTAAATGTTGACGGTAGTACTGAAATCTTACTTTTGGGCCAGGTTCTGCCCTCAGTACTCATCTGAAAGTTCAAAGGGGTGGTTAGTGAAGGTTCAGAGACAGAAATGGATTGTCCAATTAACTATGATTGGGTAGAATGTCTTTATCCTCTGACCTCAACCTGCTCACCTGAGTAACAGTCAACTATGGCTATGGTGTATTATATTATAAATTCTCACTCTGACAATAAAAGGAAGAATAAATTGGATATAGACAAATGCTGAAACAGATAATCAAGTGTGTGTGATGACTCAGGCTGGGGAGAAATGAAGCACTGTGGGGGAGTATGTGATAAAACCTTTATGAAATATATGCTTCTTAAATATTTGACGGCTGCTGAAAGCCACCTGGGAGAGAATGAGTAATCTATGGCAAACAGAGGGAGTGTAAGGGAGTGCATAAAACAGCACATCTTGAATCTTTTAAACAACAATGGAAAAGAACGTCATGGTCAATGATGCAAAATTGATTGAGTGAGCTGTCCTTTAGTTGGTTAATCTTCTGAACTGGCATTTCCAAATGTTATCTAATCTCAGAAATTATGGTTCCTGCCATAAAATTCAAGTTTGGCAAATAATTTTCAAGATGAGCAACAGCCTTAGTAAACACATGGTATGGGGGAAGAGGTATGACACTTGATGCTTAGGCAAACATTTAACTTTGTTAATATAAATAATATATTAACAAGTGAACAACTTGGCTTTCATCCAAGCCACTCCACTTTAAGTGCTTTGCTAAAACTTACCAATGGTGTTTACTTCTATAAATAATAGCCATAATTGGAATAGTTTTCTAGGTACATCAGTTTATATCTTACAACAAATTCTCTTTTAAAGATCTTCATCATTGTAAGTATTTTAGAGGAATCTTTGAATTATGTGGTCCATCCCTGCTGAACTCATATACATTAGCATTTAATTACATAATGGGACAGAGTATTTTTTTTGCCTATTGCATGATAAAGTAGCAAGATATAGCAGAGTTCTAATCCAGGCTGACCACTAACTAGCACTGTGGCCTTCAGTGAATCACATAACCTCTCCAACACTCACTTTTCTCATCTTCAAATAAGTATTCTCCAAAATGCTCTCTAGTTCAATGAACACTATTTCCATGGTCATAAGTATTGACTCATCAAGAAGAGTACAAGTTTCTCAGAAGCTCATATTTTTGTTTTTCCAGTAACTTCATGCTTAAAGAAAACACTGAATAAATACTTGTCAGTATTTTGACTGACAGGTGAAGATATAGGTTTGAAATGATAAGCAAAGAATAATAATAAATTAGTAATAGGATCTAGTAGCATGAAAAATGAGATGTAAGAAAGAACTAAGGTAAATACAGTTCCAGAGGGGCAATCAGCAAAATTGGGCAAATTTAGTTCATCTTCAATGAAAAATAAACTGAAAATGACTCATTTATTATAAATAAAGCCCCCAAATAATATCATCAATGAATAAGCCAAAAATAGACCAATGACTTAGAATTCATAGCAAAAAGATAAGCATTTTTTTATCATTGCTTACATAGATTAGAACTCATCTTTGTTATTTGTAAGGGGAAGAAATAAAATTGTTCAAAATACAGCAGTGGTTTGCCACATTCTAACAAATGTTGAGATATTATACTAACATAAAAATTACCTCTCTATCTAGCCTCTATTTCAATGTCTTCAGAAAAAAGGTGATTGAAATTGTATGAAAAAGATTGAAAGAATGTACAGGTAATCGGGATCCAAGTCTCATTTTGAAGAAAGCCTCAATTTTCTGCTGCTTGTTCTCAAAAGGGAAGCTAAAATTTGATTCATTTATGCTCTGGATTACTTCTAAACCTACTCATGAGTACTGAGTCAATAATCACTTTCATCTTGAATCATACATGGTAAGTGACATTAAATAATAACTGATGGTGTATACATTTATATTGATAAGGAAGTGTATGAGACATTAAATACCAGAACATTCAGCTATATCATGACATCACAGTAACCTGAAAATTACCTTGTTTTTCAGTTTGCATCCATTATTCAAAAAGTATGCAAAAGAGTCAAGCAAAATGGAGGATGAGAGCTGTAACTGTTTTTAAAGACATATCAACCTCATTTATGTCATCAAAAAATTTCAAAACAAATATGACTAGGTATGGTAGTAAAAGAAAGACAATATTTTCTGAAGTATTCCTTAAAAAGTATACCAGTTTCACTTGTGAACTTCATGAACTAAAGATTAATAACAAACCCTAGCTAACACTTTGTCACAAAATAAAAGAGGTTGGGGGTGTAGCTTAGGAATAAAATACTTACCTAGCACACCCAAGGCCCTGGGTTTTATCCCCAGTATCACAAATAAAAATAATCCTTAAATTTTAAAACTTTACTTGAATAGATCTTTAATCACTGTTTTTATATTCTTAAAAAGATGTGAAACCATTTCCCACATTATCTTTTCTATTTAAAAGTAATTTATATACCATGGAATTTATCATCTTACAGTGTACAGTTCAGTGGTTTTAATGTTCTCATATCTGGAAGCTGAGAAAGATCTCAGTGGTAGAGTACCTGCCTTGTATATGGAAGACCTGGGTTCAATTCTCCATGCCACAATGTTCAAAATCTTACCCAATTCTGTAAGGAGTTAAATCATGGCCTCTCAAAATATATATTTAATTAGAACCTGTGAATGTGACTTTATTTTTAAAAAAGGTTCACTGAAATGTAATAAGGATCACAAAGTAAATTCATATACACTGAGCAATGAATCCAGTGACAAGTATTATTTTGCAGGTTGCTTGTTTTTTGAGACAGGGTTTCACTGTGTAGTTGAAGCTAGCTTTGAATTCACTACATAGCCCAGGCTGGCCTCAAAATCATGGTGATCTTCCTGCCTCAGCCTCCCAACTTCTGGGCTTACAAGTGTATGCCCATACCCAGCTATTGATAAGTGTTCTTATAAAAAGGGGGAAAGAAACACAAAGGAAAAGGTGATGCAAAAATGAAGGCAGAGATTGGAACAAGTGCCTACAAGGCAAGGAATGACAAGAATTGCTAGACGCTATCAGAAGCTAGGAGTCTCCCTCAGAGACTCCACAGAATGAACAAACCCTACCAACATCTTGATTTCAGATTTCTGGCCTCCAAAACTATGAGAAAACAAACTTGTGTTGATCAAGCCAACATGTTTGTAGTAACATTATGGCAACTCTAGGAAACAAATATCACTACCGTCTAATTCCAGGATATTTTTATCATCCCCAAAAGAAAGCTAGTAACAGTTCTTTCCTTCTCTAATCCCAAGTAACTATTAATTACTGTCTGGTCTATGGATTTTTCCTATTCTGGCTTTTTCACATAAATGGAATTATGCAATATGTGACCAATTGAATCTGGTTTCTTTCACTTAGCATAATGATTTTATGAATGTCACTATCTTGATTATTATATGTCAAGGTGTAAATTTATTTTGATTATGGCTAATTGGAGTTCTATATGCCTTACTTATCTGATGTCAGGTTCTTTTCCCATGTTTGGGAAATTTTCTGCTATTACTGCTGCAAATAGACTTTTTATATCATTTGTGTTGTCTCCTTTTTGTTGACACTTATCATCTTTGTATTGTTTCTCTTTGCATCATCTTGCAGCTATTGAATTGTTATTTCCTGATTCCTTGTTATTTTTAAGAGATCTTTCCTTTCATGATCACTAGCCACAATCCTGTCTTCAACATCTGAGAGGCTGTCTTCAATTTCATTTACGTAGTTTTGCCAGCTTTCAATGGGACTTTTGATTTCCTGGATATCTCTTTGAATCTGTTTCATGTATTCTAATTGTTTCCTGTATTGTTCATTCAAGGTTTCCATCATTTTCCTACATTCCTCTACTTTTTTATCTATGTCTTCTTTGGATATACTCACCAATTCTTTCATTATGTTTATGAATTCTGTTTTTACCTGAGAGATTATTTCTAATTTGATTTCCTTTATGGCTTCCTGGAGTTGTTTCTTTACTTCTGCTGCTATCATTTCAGAAATTTCAGATGTGTTATTTCCTACTTCATCTATGTCTATATCTCCTGTACTTGATCTGGATGGGCTAGAAGTTTGAGATCACATTTTGTTCTTTAATTTCGACATGTTCCTGTGTTTCTCCAAATCAGCTGGATGTCAAGTCCTAACTGCTTCCTGAGCTGGCAGCCCATCTGGCAACAGGCCTCACTTAGGGTGTTGATGACTGTAGGTCTCTGGGCCCAGACTCCCAGTCCCTGTGGGCTTCAGAGATGGTTTCCAGGTGTGGATTGGTTGCTGGGTGCTGCTTCCTAGTCCCCATGAGCCTCAACTATTGTTCTTGGGTGTGGGTGACTCACTGGGAGCAGACTCCCATTCCTTGCAGGCCTCACCAAGGGTTTCCAGATGATTGCTGGTCACTGGGCAAGGAGTCCTAGTCCCTAAAGGCTGCAGAGATGGTTTGTGGTTGTGGGCGGGTCACTGGGGGCAGACTTTCAGCCCTTACAGGCCTCGATGAGGATTCCTAGGTGACTACGGGTCACTGGGCATAGACTTCCAGTCCCCATGGGCCTCACTGAGGCTTCCCAGATAACTGTGGGTCACTGGGTGCACACTCCCAGTCCCCCCAGGCCCCAGAGATAGTTCCCAGGTATGGGCAGGTCACTAGGCACAGAATCCCAATCCCCACAGGCCTCACCGAGAATTCCTGGATGACTGTTAGTTGCTGGGTGTGGACTCCTGGGCCCTGTGGGCCCCAGAGATAGTTCACCTCATATTACCGTATACAGCATCACTTCACTCCTTTTTTTTTTTAAATTTCATTGTATGGATACATCATATTTTGTTTAACCATTCACCAATGGATGGACATTTATGTTGTTTCTCATATTTTGGCCATGAATAATGCTGCAATGATCATTACTGCACAGGTTTTTGTGTGGGCACATTCTCAATCCTCATGGGTATATAAATATACCCAATTACCTTGCTGTACACACACCTATTTCACCATGGTTATCCTGTTTGTTGTTACATAATTATTTATAATATTCCTTTATTATCCTTTTATTTCTGGGAGGTTGGTAATGTTATCCTCTCTTTCACTCTTGGAATTAGTTACTTAAGGCTCTTCTCTTTTTGTCTTTGCCAGTCATGTTTAATATTTATCAATTTTGTTGATTTTTTAGAACACCAATTTCTGTTATTTTTTCTCTGTTGTTTTTCTATTCTTACTTCATTTATTCCCCCATATTCTTTATCATTTATTTCTTATGCTTTCATTGAGTTTAATTTGCTCTGCATTGTTTATTTTTAAGGTAGAAAGCTAGGTTATTGATTCAGAATTTTTCTTCTTTGTTGAAGACATTTGTGGCTATAAATTTCTCTCTAAGCACTGCTTTATCTTCACCCTATAAATTATGTTATGTTGTGTTTTATTTTCATTCATCTCAAAGTATGCTCTAATTTCTCTTGTTTTTTTTTATCCATTGATTATTTAGGAGTGAACTGCTTGACTTCCACATATTTGTACATTTTCCAAAGTTCTTTCGATTATCTTATTTCTAAGTTCATTTCATTATAGTCAGGTCTATCATATTTCAGTCCTTTTAAATCCATTGTTTTATGGCCTACAATATGGTCTGTTCTATATAATGGTTTGCATGCAGTAGTGAAAATTTTGGGTAGTGTTCCATAGTGTTAGGTCTAGATGATTATAATGTAGTTAAGTCTTCTGTTGTTTTGTTGATCCTGTCTCTGGAGTTTCCTACCATTAATGTGTCTAAATTGATTACTTCTCCCTTCTATTTAGCTACTTTTTTCTTCATGTATTTTGAAACTCCGTTGTTAGATGTAGATACAGATACACATTACTATAGTATTTTTTATGGGTCGTTGATTCTTTTATCATTATGTTTTTATTTGACAATAATAGCAATTTTCTCTGAAAGTCTATTTTATCCACTATTAGCATAGCCAATTCATTTATTTCCATCACTATTTGTATATTATTTTTGGCACCCTTTTACTGGAAACCTGTGCCTTTGAAACTGAAGAATGTCTCTTGTAGACAGCATATAGTTAGAGCATGTCTTTTTGTCCATTTTGCCAACCTCTGCCTTTTTATTGGAGTGCTTAATCTGTTACATTTTATGTATAACTGATAAGGTAGAATTTATGCTTGCCATTTTACTTTTCTTTTCTATATGTCATATATTTTTTCTCCCCATATTCGTTCACTTCTAATTTATTTTGAGTTACATATATTGCTTGTCCTCAAGGCTACTACAAAGGTGAGAAGCGGGGTGGTAAAAATAGGACAAGTTAAAATCCACAAAATTCAATTTTTTGAGCAAGATGCAGCTGTAATTCCGAATGCTTTTTGAATTCTTGCAAGCCTTTGATTAATTTTGTTTTGAAAAAAACACTTTTGACAATTTGGGCAGTGTTTTCATTGCTGTTATGGAGAAGTAAATTTTCAGAGGTCCTTATAGCCATTCTTACTTTGGACACCTAATATCGCTTTTGATCCTCTAATAACCTTGTAAAAAAAGATATACCATTATTATCATGTATAAGTAGAGAAAATAAGTATAAGTGTTTTGTTGGTACCATAACAAAATTTCCAAAAATTTAGCAGATCAAAGCAACACAAATTTAATCCTACAGTTGTCCAGGTCAGATAGAAGTCTGGCATGGGTCTCAACAGGCTAATAGCAAGGTACTACCAAAGCTGTATTCCTTTGTGCTATCTCTAAGAAAAAAGCCTGATTTCCTTGTGTATTTCAGTTATTGAAAGAATGCAGTGCCTGTAGTCATATAACCAAGTTCCTTTTTCTTCTTGCTGGCTGTCAGCTGAGGGCCATTCCCAATTAATCTAGGTTTCCAATATGCCTTGACTTCCTCAATCTTCAAAATCACCAGCGGCTCAAGTCTTTCAAATCACTCCTGCCTGTATTTTCATTCTCAAATATTTTATCCCTTCTCCCTTCTTTTCCACTTTTAGGAACTGTTTAATCCAGAACAGTCTCCCTTGTCTTAAAGACTGTAACATAATTCCGTGTGCAAACTTCATTTTTTCAACTGACATATCACATGTTCTAGGAACTATGGCATGGAATCTTCTATGGTGCACAGGAAAGGGACATAGTTCTGCCAACCACACTGTAGCTCAGAGAACAAATCTAGCAAGTGGAAGAGCTAGAACTAAAATGTAGGTCCTCTGACTCGTTCCTCATTTCAACACAGGGAGCACAGCCAAACTGCTGATATTATACTCTCAGGAACACTTTGACCAATCTGCTCCTTCTAAGTATAAAATCATAAAATGTTGTAACATGAAGACTCTTCTGAGTCCATCCCTATGATTTCGCAGGTGAGAAAAAGAAGGCCCCTTGTATCTAAAATCCCAATCTAAGTTCCCAGAAAATCTAGAACCACAACTCACCCTTCCCTAACTTACAGTTCATGTGATTTTTTTCCACTACAAAATTCTTTCACTTGAACATATACTCCACCTCACAAGATACCTTACGATATATCCCATCTACTCAAATTAACCTCATAATATTCAACTACAACAGCCATGCAAAACTTGGCTCATAAATATTTATTCTCATATGGTCAACCACTTGCACATATCCATGTCTTTCTAAATCTCCTATTTAAATTTTATAACTTCAATTTCTTCTCTTTTTTTTAAAGAGAAAAAAACACAGAAAAGAAAGATAAAGAGCAAAAAAGACAAACAAACAACAACAGCAAATCCAAAACAGTAACATTATAGGGTTACAAAACAAGAAGATAGGAGCTTGACAACGGTTGCAATATTGCATATGGTTACCTTCAAAAGGGTTCTTTACATTAAGAGATATAGATATGTAAAATTGATCTAATCATATGAGTATTAAATGATCTTTCTCAATAACTAACACATTCAGCAGTATAGGCATTTTAGTTATCTTACATACATGTATATACAGATTTATGTCTTTTTCCTTTTCCCTTCCTTCTTTCCCCCTTTCCCCTTTCCCAATTACTTTGGCTCTTTGAGCAGTTTCTTACCCTTACACAGTATTTATTGTAGATTTTGGATCATACATACTATTTCAGTTTCTTACACTAGGGAGACAATACAGTATTTACCCCTGAGTTTGATTTATCTCACTTATGAATATGGTCTCAAGTCGTGTCCATTTACTTATAAAAGTCTCAATGCAATCTTTCTTGAGAGTTGAGTAGTACTCCATTGTATAAAAATGCCACATCTTTTTATCCATTCCTTGATTGATATGCACTTGAGTTGTTTTCAAGATTTGGTTATTACAAATTGGGTTGCTATAAACATGGGTGCACAAATATCACTATGGCATGTTTTCAGTTCTGAGGAAATGCCCAGAAGCGAGCTAGCTGGGTCAAATGGGATCTCTAATCCTAGCTTCTTGAGGAATCTCCACACTGATTTCCACAGTGGTTGCACCAGTCTATACTCCCACCAACAGTGAAGAAAAGTTCCTTTTTCACCACAGCCCCTCCAGCATTTGTTATTGCTTGATTATTTTTAATCTTGGCCATTCTTTCTGGGGTGAGATGGAATCTCAGTGTTGTTTTAATGTGCATTTCCTAAATAACCTTTGATGTTGAGCACCTTTTCACATATTTATCTTCCATTGGTATTTCTTTCTCTGAGAAGTATGTATTCATCTCAGATGGCCATTTTTGTATTGGGTCCTTGAATTTTGGGGGCCTGATTTTTTTAATTCTTCGTATGTTTTAGATAGAAGTCCATTGTCTGATGGACAATTGGCTAAGATATTTTCCCAGTTCATGGGTTTTCTTTTCACTCTGTTGGAGATTTCCTTTGACATACAAAAACTTTTCAGTAAGATAAGACCCCACTGTTGATTCTGGGATATATTTCCCATGCAGTTTGATTTTTGTTCATGAACTCATTGCCTACTCTTAGGTCATCAAGATTTTTACCTACTTTGTCTTCCAGCAAATTTAGTGTTGCTGTTTTCATATTCAGATCTTTGATCCATTTTGACTTTAATTTAGTGCACAGTGATAGACATGGATCTAGTTTTAGTTTATGGCATATGGAAAGCCAGTTTTTCCAGCACCACTTATTAAAGAGGCTTTCTTTCTTCCAATGTACATGTTTGGCCCCTTTGTTAAAGATGAGGTGGCTGAGTGTGTTTGTAGCTGTGGCTGTATCTTCTGATCTATTCCATTGCTCTTCAGGTCTGTTTTGATTCCAGTATCATGCTGATTTTATCACAGTAGCTTTGTAGTATAGTTTCAAGTCAGGGATTGTGATTCCTCCCAGGTTACCTTTGTTGCCAAGAATTGCCTTTGCTATTCTAGGTCTCTTCTGGTTCCAGATGAATTTCAGGAATGCTTTCTCTAGCTCTGTGAGGTATGCAAGTGGTATTTTGTTTGGGATTGCATTAAATCTGTATAACAATTTTGGGAGAATGTCCATTTTCACAATGCTCTTCCTATCTGTGAACAGGGAATATCTTTCCATTTTCTGAAATCTTCTTCAATTCCTTTTTCACAGTAATGTAATTTTCACTGTATAGATCTTTTAATTCCTTTGTTATACTGATTCCTAAGTATTTCATTTTTTTGGATGCTATAGTGAAGGGTGTAGTTTCCCTTATTTCTCTCTCAGTGTGTTTGTTGTTTGTGTACAAGAATGCTATTGATTTTTGAGTGTTGACCTTGTATCCAGCAACATTACTGAATTTGGTTATTACATCTAGAAGTCTTTCAATGGATTTTGGGGGATCTTCTATGTAGAGTATCATATCATCTTCAAATAATGATAATTTAACTTCTTTCTTGCCTATCCTTGTTCCTTTTATTTCTCTCTTGTCTAATTGTTCTGGCTGATGTTTGCAGAATTATATTGAATAAGAGTGGTGATAATGGACATCCTTGTCATGTTTCTGATTTTAGGTTGAAAGTTTTCAGTTTTTCTCCATTTAGTAAGATGTTGGCTGTTGGTTTATGATATATGGCTTTTATCAGATTGAGGTGGAGACCATCTGTTCTGATTTTCTGTAAGGTTTTTATCATGAATGAGTGTTGGACTTTGTCAAAAGCTTTTTCTGCATCTATTGAGATGATCATGTGATTCTTGCCTTTGGTCCTGTTGAAATGGTATATAACATTTATTGATTTGCATATGTTGAAACATCCCTGCATTCCTGGAATGAATTCCACTTGATCATGGTGTATAATCTTCCCGACAACTTGCTGTATTCTATTTGCTAGTATTTCATTGAGGATTTTTGCATCTATGTTCATGAGGGAGATTGGCCTGTAATTTTCTTTTTTGGTTGGTTCTTTCTCTGGTTTGGTATTAGGGTAATACTTGCTTCCAGGATAAGTTAGGAAGACTTGCTTCCCTTTCAATTTGGTTGAAGAGTTAGAGGAGTGTTGGCATTAAGTCTTCCCTAAATTTCTTGTAGAATTCAGCACTGGGTGTGTCTTTGTTGGTAAGGTTCTAATTAGATTTTTAATTTCATTAGCTGAAATTGGGTTATTCAGCAGTTTTAATCTTCCTGATTCAGCTTTGGTAATTCATAGGTTCTAGGAATCTGTCCATTTCTTCTGTGTTATCGAATCTATGGGAGTAAAGATTACCAAGTAGGTATTGATGATATTCACTATTTCTATAGGGTCTGTAGTGATTTCACCCTTTTCATTTCTTATTGCATGAATCTGAGTATTTTCTTTCCTCTTTTTGATAAGGTTGCCTAAGGGTTTATCAATTTTATTTATTCTTTCAAAGAACCAACTCTTCAATTCATTAATTCTTTGTATTGCTTTCTTCATTTCAATTGCATTCATTTCTGCTCTAATCTTAATAATTTCCTCCCTTTTTTGGTCTTTGGACTTGATTTGCTCTTCTTTATCTAGAAGTTTGAGGTGCATCATTAGGTAGTTTATGTGTGTTCTATCCATTTTTCTGATGTGGGAGTTTAGTGCTATAAATTTCCCTCTGAGGACTGCTTTCATAGTGTCCCACAGGTTCTGGTAACTTGCATTTCCATTTTCATTTCATTGTAGATATTGTTTAATTTCTTCTGCAACCCATTGATTGTTTAGGAGAGTGTTATTTAACTTCCATGTGTTTATAGGGTTTTTATGGGATTTTTTTGTCATTAATTTCCAATTTTATTGCACTATGGTATGATAATATGCATGGAACTATTTCAGTTCCTTTGCATTTACTTAAGCATGTTCTGTGGACTAGTATATGATCTACTTCAGAGAATGACCCATGTGCAGCTGAGAAGAATGTGTATTCTGATGTTGATGAATGAAGCACTCGGTACACATCTACTATTTGTATTTGTTCACAAGTTTGATTCAATTCTGTTATTTCTTTGCAGATTTTTTGTTTGGTTCATCTGTCTCTTTGTCACAGTGGGATGTTAAAGTCCCCCATTATAACTGTATTATTGTTTATTTGGTTTTTCATGTCTATTAAGATCTGTCTTACATAGTTGGGTGCTCCCAAATTTGGTGCATATATATTGATGATTGTAATTTCTTCCTCTTGAAATTTTCCCCTAACAAGTATGTAGTGACCTTCTTTATCTCTTTTGATCATTTTCGGTTTGAAGTTCACATTGTCTGCAAACATAATAGCTACCCCTGCTTTTTCCTGGGTTCCTGTTGCATGGAGTATTGTTTTCCAGCCTTTGATTTTTAGTCTGTGAGTTTCCTTTTGAATGAAATGTGTTTCTTGTACACAGCATATTGTTGGATTTTGTTTCTTAATCCACTGTGCTAGTCTGTTTCTTTTTATTAGTGAGTTAAGACCATTTACATTGATTGATATAACTGAAATGTACTGACTCATCCCTGTCATGATATCTTTCTGTTGTTAATTTGCTACATTTTCTGTTTAATTGTTTGCCCTGCTTAGTGGTTTCCTTCTGTTGTTGTTCTTAAGATTGCAGTTATATTTGTCTCTTTTTAGAGTGTCTTTCAGTACTCTTTGTAGTGTTGGTTTAGTGGCCATAAATTTCTTCAGTTGTTCTTTGTCGTGGGAGTATCTTATTTCTCCATCAATTTTTAAAGATAGTTTTGTAGGATACATTAATCTGGGTTAAAAGTTGTTTTCTTTCAGGATTTCAAATACTTCACTCCAAGCTCTTCTTGACTTGAAGGTTTGTGTTGAGAAGTCTGCCATGATTCTGATAGGCTTTCCTTCATAGGTGATCTGTTTCTTTTCTCTGACTGCTTTTAGTATTTTGTTCTTGTGCTGTATTTCTGATACCCTAATTATTGTATGTCTGAGTGAAGATTTATTTTGTTTATGGTTAATTGGGGTTCTGTATGCCTCATTTATGTGTATATCAGATTCTCTTCCCATGTTTGGAAAATTTTCTGCCATTATTTCTGCAAATAGTCTTCACAGATCATTCATATTGAGTGCTGCTTTTACATAGACGCTTATTATCTTATTTTGTTTCTCTTGGCATCATCTTGCAGCTGTCAAATTGTTGTTTCCTGGTTCCTTGTTATTTTTAAGAGATCTTTTCTTTCATGATCGTAAGCTTCCATGCTGTCTTCAAAGTCTGAGACTCTATCTTCAACTTCATTCAAGCAGTTTTGCCAACTTTCAGTGGTATTTTTAATTTCCTGAATTTCCTTTTGAATCTGTTTCATGCATTGTATTTGTGTCTTATTTTGTTCATTTAAAGTTTCCATCATTTTATTTCTTCTATTTTTTATCTTGATCTTCTTTAGATCCACTCAGCATTTCTTTCATAATGTTTATCATCTCATTTTTTATCTGAGAGATTATGTCTGATCTGATTTCCTCTATAGCTTCATGGAATTGCTTCTTTATTTCAGTTGCTACCATTTCAGATAGTTCAGTTGTGTGATTCCCAGTGTCTTCCATTTCAGTGTCTCCTCAGTTTTTTCTCAGTGGTCTGGGGGACTGAGACTGCATCTTGCTCTTTCATATTGTAATTTTCTTCTGGGACCTGTGTGGCTGGCCAGGAAGCCTCCTGATGGATTGTGCTGGAACACTGTGCTGGGTAGAGCTTTAGTCTTCCAATATCCCTGTGGCTCGTTGGGGCACACTCCAACTGTGGTGCTGTATCCCTGTGCTCTATGGTCTATTAGGCTGGCTGTGTGTTCCCCTGATGCACATTGTTGGGTTGCTCTGGGATGCTGGGTTAGACAAAGTTTGTATATGCCCTACAGCTAACAAGGGCACACCCTTGGAGCTTGTTGCTGGGGCCTACAACCTGGCTGTGTAGAGTTTAGAACCTCAGCAACCCAGGTGGCTAGCAGAGTTGCAAAACCTGCGGTGTGGTGCTGGGGCCTCGAGCCTGGCTGTGTGGAGTTTGGAATCTCTGGGACCCAGTCAGCTAGGTGGGGCAACACTGGAGTGTGGCACCACCAGGACCTTGTGTCTGGCTGTGAGGAGTTCAAAGCTGCTGGAGCACAGGGCAAGTCTGGGCATGCCCCTGACATATGGTGCAGGGGACTTGCTCCTGGCTGGGCAGAGTTCGCAACCTCCAGGACCTGCCGCCTGACTGTACCCCTGAACAATGGAGGTCACACCTTGTGTTCTAATGGGTAAAGTTCAAATTTTCCAAGGCCCTGCAGCTACACTAGCCACTCCCTGATGAGCGGCTCTGGGGCTCTGGGCTGGGCTGGGCTCAGTACCTCTGTGTCCTGTGAGGCTGGCCAGATGTTCCCCTGATGGATTGTGCTGGGACGCTGGGCTGGGCAAAGCTCAATCCTCTGTGCAGCTAGTGAGGGCTCACTCCTGGAGTGTGGCCTTGAATTTCTTTTTACAACTGCTCTAAACATATATTTCACATAAATATCGCCACTCAAAAGGATCAAAGAAGGAAGACTACATTCCATTTTTTTATTATGCTAACTGATTTCTATTAAGTCTAATCCAGAACAAAGTCCCTTTATGATTTCTCTAAATTATATTCCAAATTATTGCTCATAAAACCAGAGAAGGAAGGAGAAAGAGTTAGTTTATGTCACAGCTCCATATTCCACTCTAAGTCAACCCAATAGATCCCATGAGCTGTGCATTGGAGAGTAGTGAGAGGGTCACATTACTGAGACTACTCTGTTTAGACCTGTCCTAACTAAATCATGGTAGATTTACATTAGAGTACTTTCTCAGACATTTGTCCTTACAGAACAGAAGCACATGAAGCCAAAATACTATTTCTACTGGAAAAAGCATGCAAAATGCTGTGTCATACCATACTAAACTTTATGTGTTTTTCTCAGCCCCAGCCCTCCCCATAACACCTCTGTCTGTCCTTCTGGTATCAGTTGGGGCTCATTGACAATGAGTTGGCCTCCTTATCGCTTATTAACTTCCTTGTTTATATCACAAAAACTGCACTCTTCTCATATCCAGCAGATTACTCTGATGTTAGGATCAACAAACTTGAGACCCAATACCTTTCCTGAAGGCCATGTCAGAATTTTTCTGTACTTCTTTCAGTCTCATGTTTTTGTCTTTTTCCTCAAAGAACTAATATCTCTCTTCCTACTCAAATTCCACTATATATGCACTTTGTTCTCTGTTTCCATTAATTATATTTTCTACATTAATCTCTATCTTGCCTCTGGTTCCTTCCCTTTTGTCTTCAAACCTGTTTGACTCTCCATAGCTTTTTTTTTTTTTAAAAAAAAAAAAGAATAAAACCAAGCAAAACGAAACAGAACAAAGCCAATCAAAACAAACCAGCATGAGTGACACAGGACTCCAGAACAATAGGAAATCAACAATGGTTACCATAATGCCTCCTGCTGTCTTCAAAATAGCTGCAGATACCTTCAGACATAGTAAAAATCAAACAAAACAGAACAGAACAGATCCAATAAAAAACAAAACAATGAGCCGGGCGTGGTGGCGCATGCCTTTAATCCCAGGAGGGAGGCTGAGGTAGGTGGAGCGTTGTGAGTTCGAGGCCGGCTTGGGCTACAATGCGAGCACAAGGCCGGCCTGAGCTACATAGTGCGACCCTGCCTCAAAAAACCAGGGCTGGGAGTTTGGCTCAGTGCCTTAAGTGCCTGCCCTGGCAGGCACGAGGTTGTGAGTTCGATCCCCAGTGCCGCAAAAAAAAAAAAAAAAAAAACCAATGAATGCAATAAAGAACTTCAAAACAAGATAA
The DNA here is from genome assembly GCA_004363535.1 of Dasyprocta punctata. Classification (NCBI taxonomy): domain Eukaryota; kingdom Metazoa; phylum Chordata; class Mammalia; order Rodentia; family Dasyproctidae; genus Dasyprocta; species Dasyprocta punctata. Next base: position 47,070 of record RJWM01002784.1, read on the forward strand.
GAGTAAATCCAAAATGGCTGCCATAATATAGCTTGTTATCTTTGAAGTAGCTGCCTAGGCCATCGGATACAATAAAATCAAACAAAACAAAGCAGAACAGAACAAAACCCAACCCAACAAAACAATGATACAAAGCTTCAGAATAAGACAATATGGAATCAACAATGGCCACCACCCTCAGAAGGAGATACCACATAGATGCTACACTGAGTATTGCCATCCTCTGAATAGATGATCAGACCATGGGCTTTAGACCTGCAAAGTCAGTGAAACACTAAACACTACAAGCATTAAATTGTATTTTACCTCAATCGCTATCATCGCAGCCTGTGTTTCTCCAGATCCGCAGGTCACTTACAGTGGTGGGGATGGTGGGGGGTGGCTTTTTTTGTTTCCCTGTCCATGCTCCAGAAGGGGCTAGCATCTGACTCTCCCCCAAGAGGCCCACAAATGCTGCTGATTCACAAGGAGGGTTTGCTTCTTTGTGACTTCTTAGTCTCTTCCCCCCAGCCCACGAATGGTCTGATTCTCCCCAGTTAATAAATAATCCCTATCCTCACTACTCCCTTATATTAGCAAATTTCTTTCTTTGTGCTTTTACTCCCCATTTTTCTCTTATAATTTGACTTCTGTCTTCAACTGTTTTCTCTGCATAACACATTCAGACATCAAAATTTATTTTCTAACCACATAATCTAATGTTATTTATTCATTGTTCCTCTCCTTTATCTCCCTGCCTCACCTTTATTGATGAGCACTTGCCAATTCCTACTCATTTGCTCCTCAGTATTTCAAATGTACACCCTCCCTTCCAACCTATAGTTTACTGATTGTAACTACTGAAATGATCCCTCTGCTTTAAAATCTTTCAACAATACCCACAGGCTGAAGGTTAAGGATATATCTTCCTTCTCTTCGAAATGTCTACAAGCAACTATTACAATGACCACTGCAAGTACTGTGTATCATGCAAGAGCTGTGGACTGATGAACAGACTAACAGCAAGGGAAATCTCCTTGGAAACACAATTATTACCAAGGAAAAGCTATCCCAGGATGAGAAATTTGCTGTGGGACATTCACATAGTGGAGAAACCACCTGCAGATTGTTGATTCATATAGATTCCAGCATTTGCTTAGTTTGTTGCTCTTGTGTCCAGGACATTCTTTTATGATAATGTGTAGCCTAGTTTGAATAATTCTGAGATTTGAACACCCTGAAAGATTTCCAAATAATATGAAAGCTAAACTTTTTGTTAACATTGCATCTTCAGATTTGAAAACACTAAGTAGTCTAACACTGCTTTATAGACAAGCAGGAATAAACATTATTGAGCATTGGTTGCAACATGGAAAAAGACTCCTTAAGAGCCAGGTTGTTTCTGTATACTATTTATGATTTGGCCTCTGATTTGCATCATGACTGATCTGTAAAGTAAGTGGAACCAAAGTGGCAAAAACATTGAAATTGGCATGATGGCAAATCTTGTAGATAAACAAATTTATACAAGCTAGCTTTGTAAGCCTGAGGACAGTTTGATTTTAAAAATGAGGTGGTCCTTAACTAAAAACATGTTTTTGTTATTGAGGATTTTTTGTTTTGGCAATGAATTATTCAATACCCAAAATAGCATAATGAAAAAAAGGCAACATTTTGTAAAGACACCAGCACTCAACATATCCTATAATTACGACACTTTAGCTGTCGTGTAATTCTGTGAAGGACAACTGAAGCTACTAGAGGACATCATCACAATTCTCTTCTTGTAATCATAAATCTCTCTTTTCAAATATTTAAAAATCTGCTTAATATAACATGCAGATACATAAATGAATAAAAATTATTCCTTAAAAGCCACAATTACAATTACTCATTTTGTAACATCAATACCCATAAATTTTAAAAAAGCCAGAGGCAATTTGGGAAATTAAAATAAAGTAATAGAACTAAAGGAAATAAAATGTATGCTAGTTCTTCCCACTCTTTTTATTAGGCTATCTTGAACAATTAGCTTATGGAACTTATCATATCTGATTTCTGTTATCCTGGTTACAGAACTAAGAGAAAGAAGAAAAGCTCTTTTTTTTTTTTTCTTCTAGAATAAGAAGGCAGATTGAAAAATGGCACAAGTATTGGTAAGTTCTGAAATGGAGTACACACAGAAATGTGAGTGTTTTAATTTGACAAAAATGAGTTTCAAGGCTGAGCACCAAGTCTCCAGTCATTACTATCACCCACCGTGAAGGTCATGCATGGGTTATAGTACTCAGATGCCCTCTCAGCCATATGCACAAAGCACCATGGAATCTACCATGATGAGAGGGATGTGGGCTTTAGAATCAGACAGTCTGGGTTTGAATTTTGGTTCAGTCATTTTTTAGGTATGTGGTCTTGACCAGAGCTAAGGTTCTTCACTTGCACAAAGGAGTTAATATCAACTTCAAAAGATATTTGTAAGAATTAAATGAGATAATGTCTGAGGCTCCTAACATGATTTTCTTCTCCTCTTTGAAAAAGAAATGGAACTGCAGCTTGGAAAGTAAAAGTTCCCAGCATTAGAGGGTTAATAAGAAGAAGCAATTCTAAGCTGCTGGTTCAGGTATAGGCATCCTGTCCCAGACAGCCCATCAGTCCCACTAATGGGATTTAAAACAGTTGCTGCCTCTTCCTCAATCGTGTAATGATTTCTGGACAGCCTGAGAGGCCCATTATCTGCAGTCCATACTTCTGCTCTGTCTGGCAATAATGACTTCTTAGCATAACAGCAGGGCCGCGCTCTTCCACTTCCTGCTATACCACTGTGCATGGGACCCTGGTTGAAGTCATAGACAAATTGGCCATCACACCACAGAGGCCAAGGGTCTGTGAAATGCTGCTCACTGACTGCTGCACCAGCTCCTGGAGCGTTGTCCTCAAAGACAAGGGTGTCTTCCTAGGAGTTTCCTGGGAGAATGTGAATATGATAGTTGAATCCTTTCCCGTGAGAAAGTAAGATCCCAGCATTCCCAGAGGGTCTCTGAGGTTGATTTCGAGGTAACAGGAATCTCCCTGGCCTCTAAGTTGCTGTCTCATCCCACTTCATTTTTACAAGCTGTCTGCAGAGCCCAAGGGCAAGAAAAATTAATGTGTGAAAAAAAGCCACAGAACTCCCACTTAAAAAAAAATCAATGCCCAGATGTGATAATAACCTTAGGTTTCTATTAGCATTTCTTCCTTTTTAAATTTTTTTATCTTACTGTTTTTCATCTTATTATGTATAAGTCATTTTAAATTATGTTTAGTAGTAAGCAAGATATAAATCTAAATACATAAAACAAATAGGATAATAAAGGGATTCTATCAGACTTCATAAGATCTCCAAAGAATTCATGGAAAAGAATCTCTCATCCAAATTAAGGAAGTTATAACATGTTCATTCCACAGTGTGATTTGTTAAATTAATGCTAATGTAGAACTTAAAATTAAAGGAAAAAGATGTACTTGGTTAAAGTTATGAAATGAATGCAAATAAATTTTTAAAAACTGATTTGAAAGTGGAAAGAAACTTCCTCCTACAGTTAGACAGTTATCTAAAAGCTTTCTCAATTGTTTAGTTTAAAGTAAATATAAAATTTATTAAATACTATCTCTGATGTTACCTTACGAGGCAAACTTGTATTATTTAGAAAGATTTACCTGCTGAAACTGAGGGTCATGTCAAATGCTAATTAAGTTTAAATATACATTGTACCGTCACTTGGAAAAGCAACCTGGCATTTTGTTTTAAATACTTGAAAATGTTCATTTCTGATATTCCATTTCTGGGAATCGATCTTTTATAGCAAAAAAAAAAAAAAAACAACGTACTGTAAAATTTCCCTATTGTAGAAATTGTCCTATTGTACAAAGAGTCATATAAATTATGGCATGTCTCCATGATGAAACAACATAACTCATTAATATTTTATTGGTGCAAGAAAAGATAACTGAAAATAAGTAAGATCTAAAGAATTTAGTATATATGCCATATAAAGTCATTATGTAAAACAAAGTACAAAAATGTTAATATTAGCACTATAGACAGATTTTATCAGGACATATATATTTATCCAAAATTTCTCGGTTGCATAAATGAACATTCACTATGTTTACAATGTGAGAAAATAATACATCTCATTTATGAAAAATAGAGTTAGTATAAAAAAGAAAAAATCACATTTCACTGATTGATATAATCCATGCAGCCTTGTTCACCAGGAAACCTGGATCCAAAAGAGTGACCAAACAGAGAATGAAGTAAGACAAGAGTTTAAAGGACCACATGAGACTGCCTACTCTTTCTGAATGGCTGGCCCCTAAGTGGACGACTAGCTCCAAAACACTGGTTTCCACAGGGCAAGGACTGCCGAAGTCCAAACAAGTATATGATTTGAGCATTGCATCAGCAGTGCTGAGACCAACTATGACCAGAAAATAAATCAAACAATTGAAACTGGAAATAACATGGATCAAAGATATTTATTATTATCATTATATTCTATATGTTCAAGAAGCTAGTTGAAAAATTGGGTATACTAAGTAGAAAAGTAGAAAATATAAAACCACTCAAACCAAAGTTACAGAAATCAAACTACAACTTCTGAAAAGAAAAATATTAGAATGGAGTTAACAGTACATTAGAATTTACAAGGAAAAGATTAGCAAGCCTGAAGACATAAATAGAAATAACACAACATGAAACTCAGGAAGAAAATCAAACCTGATCCTCCAAGAAAGAACAGAACCTCAGTAAACTGTAGAAATCCCAATATTTTGAAATTAAATAACACACATTCAAATAGCCTATCAACCAAAGAAGAAATGACAAATGAAATTTAAAAGGATTTTGAACTGGATGAAAATAGAGACACAACATATTACCATTTACAAAATGCAGCCAACAGTGTTTATAGGAAAGTTTACAGTAGTACATATTTGTAGTAGAAAAATTCTCAAATCAATGACCTTATCTTGTACCCTAAAGGACTAGGAAAAAAAAATTAAACCCAAAATGATTAAAAGGAAACAAATAATAGACACTAAAAGAGAATAATGAAGAGAAAAACAATGAGCTATGAAAAACATGAATCTTTGACGAAATCAATAAAACTCTCTCCAGAATAATCAAGAGGGTTAAAGGTGACACAAATAACTAACATTAGAAATGAAAGAGATAATGTCATTACAGATTCCATATGAGAATGTTATGAACAACTTTACACTGATGGATTTGACAGTTAGATGAAAGACAAATTCCTTGAATGATGTACATTAGCGAATGTTTGCACAAGAAGAAATAGATATTCGGAATACTCTGATGTTTATTAGAGAAATTTAATTTTTATTTTAAAACCTTCCCATATGAAAAACTCTGGACCTAGGTAGAGTTGCACTTGTAGAAAAAATATTATCAATTTTATTAAAACTCTTCAAGAATTTTGGAAATCAGAAATAATTCCTAACTCGTTCTATGAGATCAACATTATTCTGATTCTGAATCTAGACAAAGACAATTCAAGAAAGAAAACCGCAAGTAACTATCACTCATAAATAAAATTCATGATATAATTTTGCTGAATTCTTGATAAAGATTTAATGAGTCAAATTCAACAACATATAAAAGTATAATGCATTACAATTAAATAAGTTTCACAGGAATGGAAGTTTGGCATAATCTTAAAAATCAATGTCCACATTGGGCTTAAAAAAGAAAAGCATATGATCTCAAGAGATGCAGAAAAATAAGTTAACAAAGTTCAACATCATTTATTATAAAATTTTTTCATAAAGTTTGGGATAGAAGACAACTACCTCAGCCTCAAAGAGTACCTATAAAAAACCTGTAGTCAATAGCATACTTCATGATGAAAAATGAATACCTTCAAAAGAACACATAGAAAAAGGCAAAATAATATTTACCAGAAGACAACATGATCATCTCTATAAAAATTATATAAAATCAGTCAATAAATTATTAGAATAGTAAATGAATTTAACAAGCTTCCAGGATGTAAGATCAATATACAAAAATGAATTGCAACTCAACTCACCACTAAAATCAAAAAACGGAAGTATAGAAAATTATATCATTTATAACACAAAATATGAAATACTTCAGAAACAATCTGACAAAATATGTGTGAGACTTCTGCACTGAACAAGCACAAAACAGTACTTACAGAAGTTTTAAAAAGGCTTAAACATATGGACAAATATTATATATTCTTGGGTGAGTAAGATTCAATATAGCTAAGGTGTCAATTCTCCCCAAAATAATCTATAGATTTAATACAATGTCAATCAAAATACCAGGAGACTTATGCATTTAAGTACACAGTTACTTCCAAAATTTATATGGAGGTGGCAACACCTAAGTAGCCAAAATAACTTTGAAAAAGGAGCACAAAGTGAGATGCCAACCCATTCCTGTAAGTCAGCACCAGTCATAGGCCATGGGCAGGAGAACAAGGCACCAGCTCCTTCCTGTGAGTCACTGCCAGTCGTGGGCCCTGGGGAGGAGAACCAGATGCCAGTCCCTTCCTATGAGTCAGTGCCAGTCACAGGCCATGGGGAGAAGAACCAGACGCCAGCCCCTTCCTGTGAGTTGACGCCATTCACAAGCCATGGGGAGGAGAACAAGATGCCAGCGCTTTCCAGTGCGTGGGCTGGGAGACAAGAAGAGCCAAGATTCCCTGCCCCACCATAAGCAACCAGCTGATCTGCAGAAACACAGGCTGAGATGATAGCTATTGAAGTAAAATACAACTAAATACTTGTAGTGTTTAGTGTTTCAATGATTTTGCAGGCCTAAAGACCATAGTCTGATCGTCCATTTAGAGTATAATAATGTGCAATATACCATCTATGGGGGATCTCTGTCTGAAGATGGTAGCCATTCCCTATTATGTTGTTTTAAAGCCCTGTATTGTTTTCATTGTTTTGTTTGGTTTGGTTTTATTCTGTTTTGTCTTGTTTGATTTTATTAGATCTGATGGCATGGGCAGCTATTTCAATGATAACAAGATATATTATGGTAGCCATTTTGGATTTACTATTATTTTGTTTTAAAGTCCTGTATTGAACTCATTGTTTTGTTTTTATTGGTTCTATGCTGTTCTGTTTTGTTTGATTTTACTATATCTGATGGTATGGACAGCTATTTTGAAGACCAAAAGAGGCATTATGATAGCCATTGTTGATTTCCTATCTCTTGTTTTGAAATCCTGTATCACTTACACTGTTTTGTTTTGATTAGTTATTCAGTTTTATTTTGCTTGGTTTTATTCTCTTTAAAGTAAAAATTATTTTAAAAAAGAATAACAAAGTTGAAAGACCTATATTATCTCATTTCAAGTTTCAAACTGTTATAAAGATAGAAAACTAGTAAGTATGACAGAAATGGGTTCAGAAATAGACCTATACATACAACCTATTGGTTTTTTATTTTAAAGAGAAAAAAACAGAAAAGTCAGGAAACAAACTAACAAAACAACAACAATAGTGGTATAGGATTTCAAACCAAGATGTTAGAAATTTAACAATGGTTCTTAAATTGCATATTGTTATCTTCAAAATAGTTGCTCAGGTTACCAGATACAGGCATGCAAAATTGATTAAACAATATAATAATTTCCCTTTGAACAGTTTCTTTCCCTTTTGCTATATCTACTGTAAGTTTTGGATCTTATTTACTCTTTCAGTTTCTACATATACAATAAAATATGGTGTTTACACACGCAAGTCTGATTTATTTCACTTATGAGTATGATTTCTAGTTGCATCCAATTACCTATAAAAGCCTTGAGTTTATCATTCTTTATGGCTGAGTAGTATTCCATTGTATGAAAATACCACATCTTTTTTATCCATCCCTCAGTTGATGGGTATTTGGGTTGTTTCCAAGATTGGGCTATTACAAATCATGCATCTATAAACACGGGTGCACATATATCACTGTGGTATGACGTTTTCAATTCTTCTGGGAAAATACCCAGAAGGGGAATAGCTGGGTAGAATGAAACCTCTAATCTTAATTTTCTGAGGAATCTCCACACTGATTTCCACAGTGTTTATACCAGTCTACACTCCCACAAACAATAGAGAAGCGTTCCTTTTTCCCCACAGCCACACCAGCATTTGTTACGAGTTGATTTCTTGATCTTGGCCATTTTTTCTAGAGTGTCATGATATCTTAGTGTTTTAATTTGCATTTCTCAAATGGCCAATGATGTTGAACACTTTTTCATGTATTTATTTTCCATTTGTATTTCTTCATCTGAGAAGTGTGTATTCATCTTAGATGCCCATTTTTTGATTGGGTCTTTGAATTTGGGGTCCTGATTAACTAATTGGCTTTTGACAAAGGTTCAAAAGCTATTCAGTGGAAAACACATAATCATTTCAACAAACAGTAATGAAATAATTGGATAATCATGTATTTTTATCCATACCCCACACCACACACAAATACTAACTCAAAGTAGATGATAGATCTAAATACAAACCCTAATACAATAAATTTTTTAGAAGAAACTATAGGCAGAAAAATACTTTGCAACCTTTTGCAAACCTAAGCAATGACTTCTTTGCTACAAGATCAAAAATATTATCCAAGAAAGAACAAATATGGAAGTTAGACCATCAAAATCAAGAGCTTTTGCTTTGAGAAAGACAGTGTTAAGAAACTGTGAAAAGATAATCCATAAACTAGGATAAATTATTTCAAGTCACAAATCTGATGAGACTTTTATCAAGAATATATGAAAATTCTCAAAATTTAATAAGAAAATAATCAAGTAAGCCAAAATTTTGGGGTTTTTTTGTGTTGTTGTCATTATTGTTTCATTTGTTTGTTTTGAAATAGGGCCTTGTTATGTTGCCAAGGCTGGTCTCAAAGTTCAAATACACTAAAGATTTGAAGACATGCATCACCAAAGCAGACACATTAATGGTAAACAGCACATAAACGATATCTAACATTACTGGTCATTGGAGAAGTGGGTATTAAAATTTTGATAACATAGCCCTACATATCTAAAACCTTACAATATCAATCTTGAGAAGGACATGAAGCTACTGAAATTCTCATATACTCATGGCAGAAAAGTAAAACGATACAGCTATTTTGGAAAAATCTTAGAGCTTTCTTTAGAAATTATACATCTACCATAAGACCCAACCATCCATATACCCTACACAAATACCCAAAAATATTTTTTAAAAAGTCCAAAAACTTGTACATAATGTTCACAGCAGCTTCACTTATATTAGCCCAAAACTACAGAAACAACCCAAATGTCCATTAACAGATGAACAAATAAACAATTTATGGTATGTCCATATAACGGAATAAAATTCAGCAGTGAAAGGAATCAATTACTGATATGCAAAGCAATCTAGGTGACTCAAAATAATAATGCTGAAGAAAAAAGTCATACTACCGAAAGAATACAAGCAAAATGGTTCTATGATTACAAAAAACAGGTAGAGGCTTTCTGGTGAAGGGATGGGGTGCAAGGAGAGGTAGGATAAAAGAGCACAAAAGAAACACAAGGAAATCTTTGTTGATGTATATGTTCATTATTTTGATTATGCTAATCACAGGAGTATACCTATGTCAAAAATCATCCTATCATATTCTGCAAATATGGAAAGTTTATTGTATATCAATCATACTTCAATTACACTCTTTATTTAAAGCCAAAAGCATGAAACATTACCCAAAAAGTTAAATTCAGGTGAGATGCTGTAGATGTGAAGAGGAAGAATAGGGAGGAAACCTAAAAATGTCATAAAACAAGTGCAGAAATTAGAGAGAATATATATGAAACAGAGTTTCCGCAGAACAAATCTACCTACTCAATAATTTTGCCTAGGCAGCAGAATACACCATCAATAGATAAATGCCACTGCCAGGTTCAATTAAATTTTGTACTTAGCTATAGTTATACATTTTTAGGCCTGGATGAATTTCTTTCAGCTTCTAGAGTCATGCCTACTGGCCTGTTGATTAAATCACATGGGAAACCTAGAATGGTGACACTAACCAAAAGAAAGGCTTTGAGGCTACATCCAGAAGAAAATTTGGTTATATGCTTGCCTGGTTAGATTCAAAAAGAACAAGTGGTGACTGGTTTTTCCCATTACCTTTCAAAAGTGTAAGATTCTGACACCCACGTAAGTATGAAAGAAAGAAAAATAGAGACACAAATACAGGAACTTCTAAAAATTATTGGAAAACTGATTTGATTTATAACATGACGAATGGAATTCACGTGCTGTCTAAAAGATAAACACAAGAACATAATGTAAAATTTAAACTTTCAACTACGCCTGAAATCTATAAAGCTGCAATCAGATCTGCCATTGGCAAGCCACAAGTACTTTGTGTGACACAGGGACAGAAGCAAAATAATCCTTCAAAATTGGAATACTAGGCCTGGCTGCTGATGTAATAGGGAACAATGATTAAGCTATCAATCAAACAGATTTTTTAAATATGTTGCATGTCATAGCCGGAGATTTCAAACCCAGGACAAAATCTGGTGTTAGTTACAACAGAGATGAATTGGGTGGTCTCTTAGTACACAGATGATCACAAAATCAACACAATGTGGAAATCAATTCAAGGACTATTTTCTTCATCTCTGTTCATGAAGATTCCAAATTAATAAAAGCAATGTTATAGATTTATGAGCCATGGTCCTGCCGAGTGTTTTATGCTATTCTCCAAGTTATTTACCACTTTTCAAAGCAAAATTATTTAATATGAACTCCATCCTCTAAGTGTATCTAAATATCTTTACTTTTAAACAACCGAATTCTAGTTATTTTTTCCAGATGCACAGCTTTCCCCCACCCAAAAAAAAATTAAGGGAGAGTAAATCTCATCCCTGAACCATCTGGAAAGCCAGTAGAAATAGGATTGGTCTCAGTGCCAATTTTCTCTAGAGGCTATTTTATACTTGCTCACATCCAATTGAACATCCTTCCCTATATGGGAATATTTAATTGAAATATTACGAGGTCCCATGTGATCACTTCCTCTTCAAGTTTGTTTCCAAAGAAAATCTTCTCTGCTTTTAAATGTTATAGTTTGGTTATCAGAAAACAAAAGCACACTATGATTTTCTGTATGTTACAAATGCCAGAAACTAAATCCAAATGTCTTGCCTGAATATCATAGTCTGCTTGGCCTTGGTGCCTGAAAGAAAGGGAAATTTCAACTTCTGATATATGACCACTGTTTCTTAGCAGGTATTCTATTTCAATGTGTAAGTCACAGCAAGACTTTTAAGATGTAAATAAAATGTGTAACTAAAATAAATGTAACCGGAATGCAAATAGTAAATGCTATTTCATGTTTGTACCTCAACAGTAGCTTTCATTCATCCCACAAGTATTTTGCACTTATTATTGTGTCAGGCACTATAGTAAGTGTTTTTGTATGAAAATGAACAAAACTTAGTTCCTACCTCAGCAGAGTAAACAAAGAAGTAAAATTTCTATGGATGGTTGTCGAGTTCCTGCAGAAAGGTAACTGCTTTAGATATTCAATTATTTCATTTTACCTAAAGCCATAATACCCTTTATAAGACAATTATTACAAATGACAGCATCCTTCTGCTTTGTCCTCCAATTATTTATCAAACCTGTATACTCCTTTCTGGTCAATATCCATTCACTCTCTTTCTATGTAGACCCTTAACTCCAATTTCAAACATTCTGATAGAATCTTTACACCAAATCCCAAGTTTCATGTTTTAGAAATGAAATCACTAGATGCAGTCATTTCTACCTTCACTCCCTGATTCGGTTTGTTCTCATACCCAAAAGCATCCCATCCCCTACATCATCATCTCCTCATTCATCCAAATATTAAATAATTTCAAGGCCCAAATTAAGTGCCACTTTTTCCTTGCCATGCCTTCTCCTGCTACATTGGCCTGCCTCTCTGTTCTCTAAATTCCTAACACACTTATGAAAATGTAGGTCCACTTTTACCTCCAGCTGTTTCCCATTTTCCTTCTCCAATTTAACTCAAGTTTCTTCAGGAACCATGTGCTCAGAACACAAAGATGCTCAAAAATATAGGTTAATCCTAATTTATGTGCAAATTGAGGTGAAGTGAGTCTATAACTTTTCCAGGGTAACAGGACTAAATAATAAATACATATCAATAGTTACCATTTATCAAGTACCAACATGCCAAGTCCTATTTTATTTAAGAGCAGAACAAAAATTGAATTCTATAACTTTTGAGCAAACAATCATATTTTTATTTAAATCTACCATATTATTATAATAACTTTTATTTTTGAGTGTACACCTTGTGTCAAGAACTGTGTAACAGCTATTTCACTATATCTTTATACAGCCATATGTAGCAAATATGATTATCATCCCTTGGAAAAGTTAGAGCATTTGCCCATATGTTCATTGCAGGGGACTGAGACAAGATTCTCTAGTAGGTCTATCTGACTTCTAATCTTATGTCGTTCACTACTCTGTGTCACCTCCAAATTATCAAACTACACAATTTATTCATTAATAAAAAGCATATGAGACTTCTTCATCCAATTCACACTGTTTAGCCAACTCATACCTGGGTCTGCATTATGTAGACTAAAAAAGAAAATTTGCAGTTTTCCATAAAACTGTATTTCTTAAGATGTAAAGATCCCAGTTGTCTAGCACTCATAAAAAAAAAAAAGGCAACCAGTCTCCTGGTCACTAGGAAACCAAGAACTGTCCTTGGCATTATATAGTTCCTGGTTCCTCACATAGCATTCCAGAATTTGATGTTTTATTACATTGGGTGTGTGTGTGTGTGTGTGTGTGTGTGTGTGTTTATTTTCTTTGTTTAAACAAACTATATAAGATGTTTTTGATTTCAGCTTGAACAATTCATTGTTTTGTCTTTTTTGTCTGGCGAAATCATTGCATCTATTTAATTGTGCAAGTTTGGAGATGGAATTTCTCACTACCTATTGCTAGTACATAACAAGTAGTATACTAATTACCACTGGAGGAGAGAAATTTATTATAGAATGCATTTCTCCTACGCACTCACACATTTGTTAATGCAAGTGGTAATTATTTACTTACTTATCAATAGTGCTTCAAAGTCAGTGGGACCTTAATTATTTCCTAATTACCCAGACCCCTATTTCTTTATAAAGACTGACTTGAAAATTGCAATTCAATACCTCAGACATTTTACAACTACCATTGATTTCTCCTCCTTCCTCATTTATTGATAGGCCGTCCTGCCTCTTGTACTTCTTTTTCCATGATAAAGTTGTAAATGAGCTTGTATATTCTTTTAAATTCCTTCAGTTAGCCTTAGCTCGGCTGGGTCTTTCATTTTCTTTGCCTCTTCTGGCTATCATATTTCTATTGAGAGACTATTGTTTGAATCCTTCCCTGGGATTCATTTCCAGTCAATGTTCCAGTCAATGTTTCACCTTTATTGTTTCGTCTCGTAGATAAGCTGTGCCCATTTCCACATTATGCTGCAGAATAATCATTCTGGTCCATAAACTTCCTCACTTCATGCCAACTATCACTTTTAAAGTTGTTCCTTTTTCTCTTTGTAATTTTAGCATACCAAAAAGCTGCAGATACCCTATCACATATTTTTGAGCAGAAAAATAAAACATATTTGGCAATGAGAAGCATATGTATTTACCTCCAATAGCCTAGGGAAAACAGAAACAATCAAAATAGTTCTATAAATAGAAGTTTCATCAGTTTAATCTTTTTAAAATTTCCACAAACACAGCCATTCTGCCCAAGGTAAGATTCTCCCCTGTGATTTGCTCCATTCGTGGCACAAGACTAGTATTTATCCTCCACTCTTATCCCAAGCTCCAATGTGTGCCTCAAAATGCAAAGTAATCTCTGCCTTGAAAACGGAAAGAAAAATAACCTTTCCACCTAAATATCAGAGAACTTTTCTTTACAAACAACTGCACCTTGGATGGTAATTTTCACTGTATTCCTTTCTGAAAGTGATTTTACTCTGCTTCTAAGTATCATAAAATAATAGAGACACAAAACAAAAAGACCATCATTTTAAGCCAGGCACTGTGGCACATACCTGTAATCCCAGCACTCAGGAGGCTGAGACAGGAGGATCACTGTGAGTTTGAAGCCAGCTTGAACTGAATAGTGAAACTGTCTCAAAAAGACAAAAAAAGACTATCATTTTAATCTTATGGCATGAGGTATGACAAACTATAGTTTTATATTCGTTTTCCATTGCTGCTATAACAAATTGTTGAAACACTGGTAACTTAAAACCACCACATTTATCGTATAGTACCAGAGGTTAGAAGTCTGAAGTGAGTTTCACTAAGTTAAAACAAGATGACAGCAAGACTGTCTTCCTCCTGGAGGTTCTTAACAGAGGAGAATCCATTTTCGTACCTTTTCCAGCTTCCAGGGAATGCCCACAGTTTTGGCTCCTGGCTCCCTTCCAAATCGAAGGCCAGCAATATACAGATGAGTTCCTTACACAGAACAACTCTGACATTAATTCTGGACTTTCCTCTTTCACTCTAAGGAGCCCAGAATTACATTGTGCCCACTTGGATAGTCCAGGATAATCTCCCTCTCAAAGTCACCTGATTAGCAACCTAATTGTTCTTGCCACATAACATACTACATTTCGGGTTCTGGGGTTAAGATACAGACACCCTGAGGAAGAGGCAATTATTCTCTCTGTCATGGTATTATGAACAAGTTTGGGTATATTATTAAACAATACAACCTGAATTTTTAAAATGAATGCTATCCCCTTCAAAATAATCACAGAGGGAGACCATGTATTTCCTGATCATGCTGAAAATGTTAGCAGGATTAATTTTGGTGCTGTTGGCAAGCTCAGTGAAACATTCTTAAAATATTCAAACTTTGAACAATTTTTTTGCATTTCGATATGAAGTTGCTCTTAAAAACAGCCAAACTTCATATGAAAACAAATGTAGTGACTACTGTAATCAAATAAAAGTAACACTTTGAGTCAAAAAATAAGATGAACTCATAAAATTATGAGGTTAATTTTTCTAGTATATTGATTTTTTATAAGTAGTAAGTTTATAAATATAATAGAGAATTGAGCACTTGCTGAGAGACCAGTAATATTCTAAAAATTTTAAGTGAATTATCTTAGTTCTATGAGATGGGTATTATTATTTACTCCATTTATGAGTTTGAGAACCAGAGAATCTAAAAAACTTCCTTAAGACTGCCATCTAGAAAATGGAGGTATAGAGATCCCAACACAAGAAACCTGTTCTCCACCTTGTCACTGGCAACATACCTACACAATCTTTTCTATTTCTGAAACTAACTCCTGACCCACATTCCTCATTTTGTTCAGTAGCAAAGCAGTTTGCTAAAAAGCATGAAAAATATTTCAGTGTAACACTAAAAATAATAAAAGCAAAATAGTCCAATGACATATTTATTTAGTTTGTGCTTTGTGGCATTTAACTTAAAAATAACATTATAACCACAAAATTAGACATGAGACAAAGAACAAGAGATCATGCCAAGCAAATTGTTCAAAACATTCATCTAAAATAACCTCATGTCTCAGATTTTCTTCCAGGCATTTCTGGGTACAGACATTATGGAAACATTAAAATAGTTAAATGCTACACTCTGATAGAAAGATCAGCTCTAGCTGTCATCTTTTTTTATTTTTTATTCTTTTTTATTAGCACATGTTCATGGTACCTAATGATCACATTCTTCATGGGGAGTTGGCACATGTACATAATAAATACTTTCTTTTATTCCCTTCCTTTCGCTTCCTTCCATCCTCCCTCCATCTCTTAGTCCCATCCCCATTTGCAAAAGATCTATCCCGCTATTTCCTGTTATCTATTTTTTATTTTGTATAAGAAGGGTGGGAATTATGGCTTTCAGCTCAGGAGTTAAGTCAGAAATACACAGGTATCCACAATACATTACCTCCAGTGTTCATCAAAAGGGTAAGAGAGGCCATGCCAGCTCCTACCTGCGCAGCAGTAGCATCAGGAAGAGAGCAGTTTAGGCCCAGAGCATAAGAGGTTCTTTGGATGTGCCTCACTAAAAGGAGATATTGGTAAGTCTACAAATTCAACTTTATCTATATAAAAACCCAACCTGTCACCCTGTTGCTTAAAATAACAATTGGGGAAACACAAGTCCATACCTAGTGACTTGTAAGAAGTTCATTTACTCCTGGGGGTTCTGCAGCTTCCCAGAATTCTATTTTCATGAGCATCTCTGGCTTTCAGCTCCCACTGCTACTCCCACCTCAGAAACTTCAGCTGAAAGATCATCTTGCCTTCCTAGTCCCAAATTATTTTCCAAACAATGCCAACTTCTTTTTCCATATTACATCAACCTCTATAATCTACATACACACAAAATTAAATACTCATGAAATCATGGCATCTGCATCTGAGTGTCTGAGAAAACTGAAAAAAATATATGTTATGATATTACACAAAACTCACATGTAATATTAGGCAGCTCCATTCATAAAAGTTCTTGGCTGCACTTTATGTCTCCTTCACTCTTCTCACTTCTATATAGCAACCCAACCTAGAGCAATGTAGGTGCTGTGCTTGTGTGTGTGCATACGTGTGTGTGTGTGTGTGTATAATATGTTATGTACCTGTATAATTTTATGCAGAATAATGCATCTCCCTCTGTCCCTCAATACCAAGATCCCTTAGAGAAACCAAAGTCTGAAACCCTGATAGTTCCATTGTAGGAGCTCCAAAGATGTTCACAGACAAAATTTATCTCCTCCCTTTGCAACATAATCTCCAAGGGTAGATAGGCATGCATTACTTATGCACATAATGTAATAACTGAAAGTATTATCAGCTGTTCTATTTCAAACCCACCCTGAGTCTATTACCAAGCTGCACCATTCTTCTATTAAAATTGCCTGTTTTAATTGCATCCTTGCTTTCCAGTCACTTGAACACTGCCCACAAACATGATCAGAAGCATCTGGATTATTAATACGCGTGCAGAGGCCACTGTCTCCCTGTCCCACCCAGACCCGCTGGCTCTAATGGCATTCACAAGTATTTATTTTATAATCTTTTTGTTTGTGTGTTTTAAGGACACAAAACTTCCCAGATTCAGAAAACATTTTTAAACATAAGCTAATATGCATCTGATCATTTATCTAATAAACCTTATCATTTTTACTCCCATCCCCTATACAAATCTACCTCTGACCAAGCAAATCTATTTCCAAAGGCAAACCAACATGATTTATTTAGTCTCAAGACCATGTTTATGTTTACTTGCACGTCAGTTCCACTGCTTGAAATTTTTTCTTTCTTCATCCATGAATAGTCACTGGTACCTCAAAACAGAATTAAACAGCATCTCCTACAGGATATTCTCCTTGATGGATGTCACCTCACTGGTACCTCAGTTCAACACCTTTATCTGTCATCCATGAGCACAAATCTAACCAAAATAGGTAACATTCCTCAAACACTTACTGTAAGACTCTAAGCACTTTGCATGAGTTTTAGCTCACTTACTCCTCACAAAAACTGAACATATATACCATTATCACCATTAAATTACAGGTGAAAATATTGATGCCTATGAAGATTAATCACTTGTCCAAATCCAAATGGCTAGAATATGTCAGAAGGAAATTTTGAACTTGGACTGTGTGAATCTACCCCATGCCTTAACCAGTATACCATAAAATTTCCCAGACACAGTCATTTAAATTTGTCTGATCCATTAATCCACCTAGGCTATAAGCTACTAAAGGTAATGGATGATTCTGACTCTAGTTATCTATATTTTTTATCTATTTTTCTTTGACTATTTGATCTTAAAATGAGACATAGAATAAATATATGAAAAAATGTTCAACATCACTGGTCATTCAAGAGATGCAAATTAAAACAATACTGAGATTCCATCTCACTCAGAAAGAAAGACTATTATCAAGACATCAACCAATAACGTACTGAATGGGCTGTGGATAAAAAGGAAAACTTCTCTCCTGTTGGTGGGAATGTAGACTGATGCAAGCACTCCAGAAATCAGTGTGGAGATTCCTCAAAAAGCTAAAACTAGGGATTCCATTTGATCCAGCTATTCCCCTTCTTGGTATCTTCTTGAAATAATTAAAAGAATCACACCACAGCAAAATGCACACCCATGTTTATAGCTCCACAGTTTGTAATAGCTAAATCTTGGAAACGAATTCCCATTAACAGATGAATGGATAAAGGAGTGATTTTTTATACAATGGAGTACTACTCAGCCAAAAAGAAGGAAAAATTTGAGACATTTCTAGGTAAATGGATGCAACTTGAGACCATACTCTTAAGTGAAATAAATCAGACACATCCTGTTCAAATATTGCATGGTTTCTCTGGTGTGAGAAACTGAAATAAGGACAAAATATGTAATAGATACTGTGAGATAGGAAGAAGATGTTCAAATGGGAAAGAGGACTAGGGAGGGGGAAGGAGGAAAGGAAAAAAGATGAAAAGAAAAAAGAGAAAAGAAAGAAAAAATGGAAACAAAGTTTTTGTAAATAAGAAGAACAGGGTTTGATGGGAGGGTAGGGGAATAGTCAAAAAAAGAAGAATCAAGATATGTCATGTGTAGAAACAAATTCCCCATGATGAATGTGTCTAAAATGTATTAATAAAATTAATTAATTAATTAAAAAAATAAAATATGGGACATAGGAAGGTACTCAAATTGAAATGATATAATGATATTTATTCTTGGTTGACACTTGGTTGCTTCCACAACCCATCAGTCAATACCACTAGCTACTCTCTAGTTAATTAATTTCAAGAGTTATCAAATATTACTTAAAAGCAATAAACATAAGCCTAATATTGCTTCAAGTAGGATGACTAGTCTCCTAAAACCAACCTTAGACATAATTATTAGAAATTCTTCAAAATCAAAATTTTTCCAGGTGCATCATCTGCATTTTTCCTTACTCCAGAGAAATAAAAAATTATGAAATATGGGATTTCTATGAAATCAAATTTCTTTAGAAAAAATTAAAGAAAAATATATATTTCTCAACTACAATGTGTAAATTCAGTATTTGTTCACAAAAGTATCAAGAGGAAATAATTCATTTTTCTTCCCTAGACAAAATTAAGAGCACATAACAACCTGCTTAATGATATTCATGAGTAATCATGGACAGAAATTTATTATACAAAGAATTAAATATCTTATTTCTTGCAAATGTTACTTTAGAAGTTGAATAGCCTTCCAGGAGGGATATTAATCAAAGAAAATAAATCACATTTCTCCTTCAAAATTGTAGTAGGATAAAACTTGTAAAAGGGAAGGAATAAGTAAGCTATACTGGATTTATTTCATAATCTTCCACCTCCCCCAAAAGACCATTTCCACTAAAGCAAACCTCAAAATCCTCTGTAGAAAATGGAAATTTGATAGATGTTGATTTTTATTCTACTTGTTCTTATTGGTTACATAATGATACTTACATTCAATTTTCAGAGCACATCTGGGTTTGGGGATTTACATTGGAGAATTTGTAATCCCCCCATGCTATAGCTAGTCTTCTCAAGAAACACAAAATAATTTTTATAGTACTGCACTTTTTTGGAAAGCCCAAAGAAATAAATTCACTACCAAAAAAAAAAAAAAAAAGCAATTATGTAATATATTCTGGGCACCCTGCAAACAATTTTCAAAATATATTCTACTTCAAGTTATTCATTTTTTAAGCTCCCTTCTCTTAGTAAAAACTTGAGAAGTGGAGCATTTGGAGATGTATTTTTTAAATAAACAAAAACTGAGTACAATAAAATAAGTTAAAATACTGCCATAGAAACCAGACATTTACTTTACATAAATTCATAGATTCTGGTTTATTCACTTAAAAGTCGTAAAAGCTTTTTTACTATTAAACCCTCTTGACTCATGTAATTAAAGACTTAATGCCAATTTCATTTGCCTGGAGGTTTTGCATACTTCATTATCATAACAGAGTTTAAAGATAAAGACCAACCCTTGATAATGTTGATAAAAATCACTTAAATGGTTAGAATAGTCAATGAGACTTTGTGACTGCAATAAAATCCTATCAGAAAAGAAAATGCTATTAGTCTCAAAGATTTCCATACTTTAAAACTTATTTAACATGTGATAAAGACTATCTAATTCACTTTATAGTGATTCAGGCAGGAGGCAAACAGCAAATAATAAAGAAAGAGAATGAATTAAATCAAACACACATTTGGTCATATAAAAGGAGGAGCAGGGCAGAGAAGGAAGGTGCGGAAACAAAATAATGACCAGCTCATATTTGCTCTTTTAAAAAAAAAATATTTTGAACAAATTGATTGAAGAGGAAGAGAAAAAATAAAAAAAGATAGGTATGTAAAGTAACAAATACAGTATTTCTTTTCTGGAATGGGAAAAATGTGTTCAGTGTATGAGTTAATACTTGGGTGCTATCCTTGTTTTTGCTGAGATTTGTAGGAAAGTCTTCCTTTCTGACAAAAACAGGAATTTTTTTTCTTTTTTTGTCTTTTTGAGCCAGGGTCTCATTATGCAGTTCAGGCTGGCCTTGAGCTCACTTTGTAGCCAGGATGGTCTCAAACTTGCAACAATCCTCCTGCCTCAACCTCCCAATGCTGGGATTATAGGTGTGTGCCACCATGCCTAGTTAAGAACAGGAATTTCTAAACACTACCAGACAGGAGAATAGTCTGTCAAACCAAACCTTTGTAAAAAAAAAAAAAAAAAAAAAAAAATAGAGGGGGAAAAGAGTCCTCTGCTGGAGGAAACATTGAAAAAACTCAACTTTTCTTAATTGATGAATTTTTAAAAAGCATCAACTCCAGAATTAACAGAAAGAAAAAATGTACTTCCCCAGGTTTAAGTCACCTGGATCCAGGGTCCACAGCCTGGCATGAAGGAGGTTAGCTACTTTTCACCGGGTGTTCTAGTGCAATTGCTGAGTCCTGGGACCAGATGAGTGTGTTAGTCTTTTAAAAGCCTTGACTGGAAGTGTAGCTCTGTGTTACTGTGCTTGCCTACTATGCATAAGGACCTGGGGTCAAATCCTACTAAAACAAACAAACAAAAAATTTAAAAATAAAGGTTTCATAGTTAACAACCTTGGTAGTCTCATTTCCTATTTTCCTCAGTGCTCCCTTGAATCTAGGATCCAGTCGCACCTTTCTAGTCTTAGTGCATCTTGTCCCTTTGCCTGAAACACCTTCACTGGCTTTCTGAGCTCTTATCTACAGGGATAATCACTGCAGAACCTGGCTCAATGTGACTTCTTGGAAGCTGCCCATAAAGGCAATATGAAAGAAGCTACAGACCACACAGGAGACTGCTATTGCCTGAAGGAAATGTCTAATAACCAACAATAGCTAAATATTAGTCTGAGAATTCAACTTTTAAAAAATGTGTC
This sequence comes from Dasyprocta punctata, assembly GCA_004363535.1. Classification (NCBI taxonomy): domain Eukaryota; kingdom Metazoa; phylum Chordata; class Mammalia; order Rodentia; family Dasyproctidae; genus Dasyprocta; species Dasyprocta punctata. The sequence continues at coordinate 68,557 of RJWM01002784.1, forward strand.
AAGTTTAATCTTTGTTCTTTCCTTAATTTATTACAAGTTAAGTGATAAGAAAGTCAGTGATCACAAGCTTCAAATATTGTCATTTTATAAATATTTTTGAAATCTCTCTTTCAGGTTAAACAGTCTTAACCTAAAATCTAAAATATAAATTCTGAAATTTGAAGCTTTTCAAGCAGCATTTAGGAAACTGCTATAATAAATGCTCTCTAAAATTTAACTATTCTCCTTCTCTTAGACAATGTGATATATGCTTACACTTCCCCAAACCCACAAATCTGTAAATTTCTAGAGCCAAATCTTGTCTTATTTATATAGATTCTTTCTTTCTTCTCACCCATCCTTTCATATCATAATACCTTACACATTAAAATTTGCTGAATAAATATTTAATAAATGCGTACAAAGATGACACAAAGTACCAATCCTTAAGGGCTTAATAATCTATTGGAAAAACTCTAAGCTTTCCTATAAAAGCTACAGCACTTAAGGCCTAACTGAGATAGTAAGTAATACACTGTCTCCTTGGACAAATACATTGAGACCTGGTTTGACCCTGGAAAACCATCACTGAAACAATCCTACTAAAAACTCTATGTATTTAGAAGTTGATCAGTGACATGGAAGGTAGCAAACTTATTTCCCACTTAAGACCTTCAACTGGGAGCAGCTGAGGGGAACCTCCCTCCTCCACACTTGGAGGACCTCAGCAGCTGAAGAGAGGCTCAGCCACACCTCCTCCTCACCCAAATGACATCAGTAGCCACAGGAGCATCAGCGACTCCTTCTACCAGCTGCAGTACCTCGGTTGGCTGACAGGAGCCTTGACAATTCCTATTTCCACCTAGAGGATGTTGGCAGGCTGGTAAGAGCACGATGAGTCCCCCTCCACAAGCAGAGGACCTCAGTGGGTCAACAAGAACCTTGGTAAATGCTACCGTAACCAGAAGACCTTGAGAGGCTGGGGAGAGCACTGGTGAGCCCTTCTTTCATACAGAGAAAGTCAGGTGGGCTGGCAAGAGTGCCAGCAAGGCCTACCCCAACCTGGAGGAACTTGGCTGGGCCTGTGAGATCATCAAGTGACATGGTAGAGTACTGGTTGGGTACATACCATGCACTGGTGAGTATGGTGGTCTGAACCAGCCAGAAACTGAGTAACAATATGAACTAAGGGTTGGTTCACATCAATACTCCTAGGATAGTCAGCCTAGCAAGAATATAGGACTCAACTAACTAGCCCCACAAGAGGAATTCAGGTGACTGGCCCCTCCCCTACACTGTAGGACCCAGCAACTAGCTGACCATCAGCCACACAGTAGTACCCTAAAACACACACAATGGAGAGTTGAGACTAGCAAGACTGAAAAGACCAAAATATTAACATAGAGGTGCAAATGACAAAATGAAAAAGCAAAACACAATTTCAAACCCTAAGCCCATCTGGAACAAGTACAGGAGACATTGAAATAGAAAACATTGGAAGTCACATACCTGAAATTTTTGAAAAAACAGCAAGTGAAGAACAAAATCTATGAGGTTATAGAGGAAATCAGACTAGAAATAATATCTCAGGTAAAGAAATAAATAACAACATTAATGAAGGAGTTTCTCAGCACACCTGTAGAAGACATAGATTAAAAAGTACCAGAGCTTGGGAAAATGGTGGAAACCTTAAATGAAGAATATAGGAAAGGGACAGAATGCATGAAACAAATTCAAAGAGATATCCAGGGAATTAAAAATTCCATTGAAAGCTAGCAAAACTGCTTGAACAAAACTGAAGATGACTTTTAATCCTTGAAGACAGGATTGAAACTAGCAATCATGAAAAAAAGAACTCTTAAAAATAACAAGGGATCATGAAATAACAATTCAACAGGTCCAAGATGATGCAAATAAAAACAACATAAAACTGATACATGCCAATGAAAATGCAGGAGTCAACACAAATGACATAAAAAAAACTATTTGCAGAAGTAATAACACAAGCATGGGAACACAATCTGACACAGAGATAAGTGAGACATATAGAACTCCAACTAGCAGGAGCAAGGCCCCTGTACCATACACCAGGGGCGCCCCCTGCCTAGTCCCATTCTCCAGAAGCTCTGAACTACTTGCAGTCAAATGCAAGGTCCCAGTGGTGCCACACTCCAGGGTGTGCTCTGCCTAGCTCCCTGGGTCCCAGAGATTCTGAACTTCATGCAGCCAGGCAGAAGGTCCCAGCACCACACTCTGGGAGTGAGTCCTCTCTAGTTGCACAGAGAATCTGAGTTCTGTCCAGCCCAGAGTCCCAGCACAAACCATCAGGGGAATGTCCAACCAGCCTCACAGGACACAGAGATACTGAACCCAGCCCAGCCCAGAGCCCCATAACCACTCACCAGGGAGTGGACAGCATAGCTGCAAGGCCTTGGAGAATTTGAACTCTGCCCATCAGAGCACAAGGCCCCAGCTCCATAGTTAGGAGTGCAGCAACAAGGCTGGTCCTGGAGGTTGTGAACTCTGCCCAGCCAGGAACAAGGCCCCAGCATGATACTCTGCAGGCACACTTTGCCTAGCCCTGCACTACAGAGACTCTGAACTTGTTACAGCCAGATGCAAGGTCCCAGTGGTGCTGCACTCTGGAATGTGATCTGCCTAGCTGCCCGGGTCCCGGAGATTCTGAACTCAAACCAACAAGGCAGAAGGTCCCAGTGCCACACTCCAGGGATGCAGCTCTGCTAGTCACCTGGGTTGCAGAGGTTCTGAACTCTAAACAGCCAGGTTATAGGCCCCTGCCACGATCTCCAGGGGTGTGCCCCTACTAGCTGCAGGAAGCTTTGTCCAGCCCAGCATCCCAGAGCAACCAAAAAAAGTACATCAGGGGATCATTCGGCTAGCCTCACAGACCAAAGAGCATAAGGATCCAGTGCCACAGTTTGGGGGTATGACGCAGCTACCCACAGGGATATTGGAGGACTGAAGCTTTACCCAGCACAGTGTTCCAGTGCAATCCATTACTGTTTTCCTGGACAACCACACAGATCCCAGAGGAAAATGACAAAATGAAAGAGCAAGATGCAGTCTCAGTCAACCATCCCGACAAGAACAAACCCAAGAGACACTGTAATGTAAGACACTGGGAATCACACAGCTGAACTTTCTGAAATGGTAGCAACTGAAGTAAAGAAACAATGCCATGAAGCCATAGAGGAAATCAGATCAGACATAATCTCGCAGATAAAGAATGAAATGGCAAACATTATGAAAGAAATGCTGTGTATATAAAGAAGATCAAGATATAAAAATAGAACATAAGAAAATGATGGAAACGTTGAATGAAAAATAAGAAACAATTAGAATATATAAAACAGATACAAAGGGAAATTCAGGAAATTAAAAATTACATTGAAAGTGGGCAAAACCGCTTGAATGAAGCTGGAGACTCTCAGACCTTGAAGACAGCATAGAAGCTTACGATCATGAAAGAAAAGATCTCTTAAAAATAAAAGGAACCAGGAAACAACAATTCAACAGCTGCAAGATGATGCCAAGAGAAACAATATAAGATTGATAGGCATCAATGAAAAAGCAGGGCTCAATATGAGTGACCTGCAAAGACTATTTGCAGAAGTGATAGCAGAAAATTTTCCAAACATAGGAAGACAATCTGATATACACATAAGTGAGGCATACAAACCCCAATTAACCATAAACAAAATAAATATTCACCCAGATGTATACTAATTGGGATATCAGAAATTTAACACAGGAACAAAATACTAAAAGCTGTCAGAGAAAAGAAACAGATCACCTATGAAGGAAAGCCTATCAGAATTATGGCAGACTTCTCAACACAAACCTTCAAGTCAAGAAGAGCTTGGAGTGAAGTATTTGAACTCCTGAAAGAAAACAACTTTCAACCCACATTGATGCACCCTGCAAAACTATTTTCTAAAATTGATTGAGAAATAAGATATTTTCACGACAAAGAACAACTGAAGAAATTTATTGCCACCAAACCAACACTACAAAGAGCACTGAAAGACATGCTAGAAAGAGACAAAGATAACTGCAATCCTAAGAACAACAGCAAAAAGAAACCACTAAGCAGGGCAACCAATTAAATGGAAAATGTAGAAAACCAACAAAAGAAAGATAACATGACAAGGATAAGTCAGTACATATCAGTTATATCAATCAATGTAAATGGTCTCAACTCACCAATAAAAAGAAACAGGCTGGCAGAGTGGGTTAAAAAACAAAATCCAACAACATGCTGTGCACAAGAAACATATTTAACTCAAAAGGAAACTCACAGACTAAAAATCAAAGACTGGAAAACAATATTCCATGCAACAGGAACCCAGAAAAAAGCAGGGGTAGCTATTATGTTTGCCAACAATGTGAACTTCATATAGAGAATGATCAAGAGATAAAGAAGGTCACTACATACTTGTTAGGGGAAAACTTCAAGAGGAAGAGAGTACAATCATGAATATATATGCAACAAATATGGGAGCACTCAACTATGTAAAACAATTCTTAATAGACATGAAAAACCAAATAAACAATAATACAGTTATAATGGGGGACCTTAGCACTCCAATGTCACAAAGAGACAGATCAACTAAACAAAAAATCAGCAAAGAAATAGCAGAACTGAATGAAACTTGTGAACAAATGGACCTAGTAGATGTGTACTGAGTGCACCATCCATCAACATCAGAATACACATTCTTCTCAGCTGCACATGGGTCATTCTCTAAAGTAGATCATATACTAGTCTACAGAACATGCTTAAGTAAATGCAAAGAAACTGAAATAGTTCCATGCATATTATCAGACCATAGTGGAATAAAATTGGAAATTAATGACAAAAAATCCCATAAAAACCCTATAAACACATGGAAGTTAAATGACACTCTCCTAAACAATCAATGGGTCACAAAAGAAATGAATCAATATCTATGATCGAACAAAAATGCAAATGCAAATTACCAGAACCTGTGGGATACAACAAAAGCAGTCCTCAGAGGGAAATTTATAGCACTAAACTCCCACATCAGAAAAATGGAAAGAACACACATAAACAACCTAATGCTGCACCTCAAACTTCCAGAAAAAGAAGAGGAAGTCAACTCCAAAGCCCAAAGAAGGGAAGAAATTATAAAGATCAGAGCAGAAATTAATGCAATTGAAACTAAGAAAATAATACAAAGAATTAATGTATTGAAGAGTTAGTTCTTTGAAAGAATAAATAAAATTGATAAACCCCTAGCCAACCTTATCAAAAAGAGGAAAGAAAAAGTTCAGATCCATGCAATAAGAAATGAAAAGGGTGAAATCACTACAGACCCTGTGGAAATACAGCAGATCTTCACTACTTACTTCAAAAACCTTTACTCCCATAGGTTTGATAACACAGAAGAAGTGGACAGATTCCTAGAAGCCTATGAATTACCAAATCTGAATCAAGATGTAAAACTGCTGAATAACCCAATTTCAGCTAATGAAATTAAAACTCTAATTATAACCTTATCAACAAAGAAAAGCCCAGGTGCTGATGGATTCACTGCTGAATTCTACAAGAAATTTAGGGAAGACAATGCCAACACTCCTCGAACTCTTCAATGAAATTGAAAAGGAAGCAAGTCTTCCTAACTCATTCCTGGAAGCAAGTATTACCCTAATACCAAAACCAGCAAAAGACCCAACCAAAGAGGAAAACTACAGGTCAATCTCACTAATGAACATAGATGCAAAACTCCTCAAGAAAATACTGCAAAATAGAATGCAACAAGTCATCAGGAAGATTATACACCATAATCGAGTGGGATTCATTCCAGGAATGCAGGGATGGTTCAACATATGCAAATCAATAAATGTAATGTACCATATCAACAGAGCCAAGGACAAGAATCACATGATCATCTCAATAGATGCAGACAAAACTTTTGACAAAATCCAACACTCACTCATGATTAAAACCCCACAGAAAAATGGAATAGATTGTTTCTACCTCAACTAGATAAAAGCCATATATCATAAACCAACAGCCAACATCTTACTAAATGGACAAAAACTGAAAACTTTCAACCTAAAATCAGGAACAAGACAAGGTTGTCCATTATCATCACTCCTATTCAATACAGTTCTGGAAATATTAGCCAGAACAATTAGATGAGAGAGAAATAAAAGGAATAAGGATAGGAAAAGGAAGAATTGAAATTATCATTATTTGAAGATGATATGATATTCTACATAGAAGATCCCCCAAAATCCATTGAAAGACTTCTACATGTAATAACCAAATTCAGTAATGTTGCTGGATACAAGGTCAACACTCAAAAATCAATAGCATTCCTGTACACAAACAATAAAAACACTGAGAGAGAAATAAGGGAAGCCACACCCTTCACTATAGCATCCAGAAAAATGAAATACTTAGGAACCAATCTAACAAAGGAAGTGAAAGATCTATACAGTGAAAATTATATTACTCTGAAAAATGAATTGAAGGGGATTTCAGAACATGGAAAGATATTCCCTGCTCATGGATAGGAAGAACAAACATTGTGAAAATGAACATTCTCTCAAAATCGTTATATAGAGTTAATGCAATCCCAATCAAAATTCCACTTGCATACCTCAAAGAACTATGGAAATCATTCCTAAAATTCATCTAGAAATAGAAGAGACCTATAATAGCAAAGGCAATTCTGGGCAACAAAGGTAACCAGGGATACATCACAATCCCTGACTTGAAACTATATTACAAAGCCACTGTGATAAAATCTGCATGGTACTGGAATCAAAACAGACCTGAAGGTCAGTGGAATAGATTAGAGGATACAGCCACAACTACAAACACACTCAGCCACCTCATCTTTGACAAAGAGGACAAACATGTACATTGGAAGAAAGATAGCCTCTTTAATAAGTAGTGCTGGAAAAACTGGCTTTCCATATGCCATAAACTAAAACTAGATCCATGTCTATCACCATGCACTAAAATACAGTCAAAATGGATCAAAGATCTGAATATTAAAACAGAGACACTAAATTTGCTGGAAGACAAAGTAAAAATCTTGACGACATAGGAGTAGACAGAGTTCATGAACAAAAATCAAACTGCACAGGAAATACTTCTCAGAATCAACAACTGGGATCTCATTTTATTAAAACAATTTTGCATGTCAAAGGAAATCCCCAACAGAGTGAAAAGAAAACCCACGAATTGAGAAAATATCTTAGCCAACTGTCCCTCAGTCAAAGGACTTCTATCTAAAACATATAAAGAATTAAAAAAAAATCAGGCTCCTAAACTTCAAGGACCCAATCCAAAAATGGGCATCTGAGATTAATACACACTTCTCAGAGGAAGAAATACAAATGGCAAATAAGTACATAAAAATATGTTCAACATCCATGATCATTCGTGAAATGCAAATTAAAACAAAACTGAGATTCCATGTCACCCCAGGAAGAATGGCCAAGATAAAAACAAAAATCAACCAATAACAAATGCTGGAGTACTTGCAGGGAAAGAGGAACTCTTCTCCACTGTTGGTGGGAGTGTAGACTGATTTCCATGATTCCTCAAGAAGCTAGGATTAGAGATTCCATTTGACCCAGCTATCCTGCTTCTGAGCACTTTCCCAGAAGAATTGAGAACATCATACCACAGTGGTATATGTGCACCCATGTTTATAGCAACACAATTTGTAATAGCCAAATCTTGGAAACAGCTTAAGTGCCCATCAATTAAGGAATGGTAAAAAAATATGTGGTATTTTTATACAGTTGAGTACTACTCAGCTCTCTAGAAAGATTGCATCAAGACTTTTATAAATAAATGAACACGACTTGAGACCATACTCATAAGTGAAATAAATCAAACTCACATATGTAAATACCATATTGTCTCCCTAGTGTAAGAAACTGAAAGTACATACGATCCAAAATCTATAATAAATACTGTGTAAGGGTAAGAAACTGCTCAAAGAGCAAAAGTAATTGGGAAAAGGAAAAGGAAGAAGGAAGGAAGGGAAAAGGAAAAAGACATAAATTTGTATATACGTATATGTAAGACAACTAAAATATCTATACTGCTGAATGTGTTAGTTATTGAGAAGGATTGTTTAATACTCATATGATTAGATCAATTTTACATGTCTATATCTGTTAATGAAAACTACCCTTTTGAAGGTAACGATATGCAATATTGCAACCATTGTCAAATTCCTATCATCTTGTTTTGTAAACCTATAATGTTATTGTATTGGATTGTTGCTGTTGGTTTGTCTCTTTTGCTTTTTGTCTTTCTTTTCTGTCTTTTGTCTCTTAAATAAAAACAAGCACTCCAGCTAGCCATAACCAAAATAAATCTAACTCAAACATAAAATAATCAAGATTTCAGAAATTAAGCACAAAATGAGAATATTAAAAGATGTTGGAGAAAAGAAACAGATCACCTATAAAGGAAAGCCCATTAGAATCATGGCTGACTTCTCAATACAAACCCTCAAGCCAAGAAGAGCTTGGAGTGAAGCATTTCAAGCCCTGAAAGAAAACAACTTTCAACCCAGATTGATGTACCCTACAAAACTATATTTCAAAATTAATGGAGAAATGATATACTTCCATAACATAGAAAAACTGAAGAAATTCATGACCACCAAACCAACCCTAGAAATAGTACTGAAAGATACTCTAGATAATGATAAAAATAACCACAATTCTAGTCAAGTGTGGTGGCACGTGCCTTTAATCCCAGCACTTGGGAGGCTGAGGTAGCAGGAACGTTGTGAGTTTGAGGCCAGCTTGGGCTACAAAAAGGATCTAACAACTCCTCTATGAAGCAAAGAAGACTAATCTAAGCTTAACTGGAACTTGTGATAAATCACAAGTGGCATTAAAAAAAAAAACCTGTTATTGAAATAATACCAGGAAACTTTCCAAATAAGGGAAAAATAATTTGACACAGAGATAAGTGAGGCATAGAGAGCCCCTAAATACCCAGATCAGAAAACAACCTCTCCGTGACATGTCATAGTCAAAATCCCAGAAGTCTAACATAATAACAGAGTCATAAAAGCTTTTTGAGAAAAGCAATGAATCACTTATAAAGGCTGTCCCTTTAAAATTGCAGCCGACTTCTCAACACAAGCTTTAAAGGCCAAGAGGGCTTGCAATGCAGTGTTTCAAGCCATAAAGGAAGAAATTTTCCAACCAGGTTGATATGTTCCTCAAAACCATCTTTCATAATGGACAGAGAACAATCACTAAAGTCTCTACAAATTAGTAGAACACTGCTACCAGACTTTACTCAGAGTTCTTGTTTTTCTTATTTGTTTGAAGTTTTTTGGTTTTTTTGTTGTTGTTGTTTGTTTGTTTGTTTGTACTAGGGATTGAACTTACAACCTCATGCCTGCCGGGCAGTTGCTTATGCCTACTTTTTGAGACAGGGTCTCACTATGCAGTTCAGGCTGGCCTTGAATTCACTTTGTAGCCCAGGCTGGTCTTGAACTCACAACCATCCTCCTGCCTCCTGAGTGCTGGATTACAGGTGTGAGCCACCACACCCAGCTCCGAGTTCTTGTTTTTAATCCATGTTTTATATGGTGGACTCAGTGCAGAATATTGGAGACAAGAGCACCAACTCACCATGAAGTCATGTTGCAAATTGGCAGAGGATACCAGAAACTTAGTATTTCAGGCCTCTTGAGTTACTGTACAAAGGCTCCACTGGCCAACTTCTCCTCAAAGCCTGCTGGAGTATTGGCCTTAGATCAGGTTTTGGGAACAGTGTAGTTTTCGAGTAGGCAGCAACGCGAAGCTGCCATTGATTTGGTTTGAGAACCTAAATGACTTGAACATTTGGTACAGAAGAAACAAGCTGCTCACCTCATATGAGAGGCCTTTTTTTTATTTTTTTTATTTTTTTTTTTTTTGTGCGGCACCGAGGATTGAACTCACAGCTTCACGCCTGCCAGACAGGCGCTTACACCACTGAGCCAAACTCCCGGCCCTGGATTTTGTTTTTTGCTCGACTCTGCCAATCTGTGTTTGAGCGAAGTATTGACTTACACCTATCATTGCCTTATTTTCATGTTTCTGATTCCCTGTTTTTCCCTTTTATTTAACTGCTCACTCTCCCTGGTTTAATAGAAAGCAGCAGAGGTCTAATAGAAAGACCTTTTGTCATTGTTTTCATCACTCTCTCTTTCTAGGATATCTTTGAGTATATTTTGGAATGCTGGTTTGGTGATCATGAATTTTTAAGGTGCTCTTTATTATGGAAATATCTTATTTCACTATTTTATTTTATTATAATAGTATTTAGTAATAACTTTTATAATCATAAATTTACTCAAAAACATAAAAACTCCTTATTTGTTGGGCAGGTTAATTAAGGACAATAAATATGCCTGTCCTAAAAATTTTGCCAGATACATCAGTTCTGTTGAAAAGAAAGGCCTCTGAGCCAGGACTGGTGGCGCACGCCTTTAATCCCAGCACTTGGGAGGCTAAGGTAGGAGGAGCGTTGTGAGTTTGAGGCCCGCTTGGGCTACAATGCGAGCGCAAGGCTAGCCTGAGCTACATAGTGCGACCCTGCCTCAAAAAACCTAGGGCTGGGAGTTTGGCTCAGTGACTTAAGCACCTGCCCTAGCAGGTGCGAGGTTGTGAGTTCGATCCCTGGTGCCGCAAAAAATAAATAAATAATAATAATAAAATAAATTTTTTTTAAAAGTGCACCATCCTTTCAAGATAAAAATACTGAAGAAAATAGGTGTAAAAGGACCTTATCTCAATCTGATAAAACCCATTTAGAAAAAACTATCTGCCCACATCATATTACATGGGAAAAATCTGAAAGCTTTTGTTCTAAAAACAGGAATAAAACAAGAATCACTGCTATCACTACTACCACCATTCTTGTTCTACCTAGTACTCAGAATATTAGCAAAAGCAATTAGCCAAGAAACTGATACATAGGGATATATATATGTAGATATATATAGGTATAGATATAGATATATATGAAAAGAAAGGTCAAACTATCATTATTTGCAGACATAGTCCCCTACATGGAAGACCCAAAAAAATATTATCAAGTATGCCAATAATGAATCCACTGATAAAAAATTAGGGAAAATACAATTATAAATAGATTCAAGAAAAATTAAATACTTAGGAATTAACCTAACCAAGGAAGTGAAAGAGATCTACAATGTGAAGTGAATGTTGTGGTTTTGGTAAATGTAGCCCAAAAGCCCATGTGTTAAGGCTTCATTCACTGTGGCACTAGTGGAAGGTGGCAGAACCTTTAGTGAGTGGGGTCTATTAGAAAGAAGTTGGGTAAGTGGGGCACATCCTTGAAAGGAGCATTAAGATCTTGGCCTCTACTTGTTTCTCCTTTTGCCTCCTAGCCAGGATGAGGTAAACAGGCCTACTTCATCATGTGGTACTCCATAATGTACTGCGCCACCACAGGTTCAAAGCAACACAACCAAGTGACCATGGGATGAAACCTCTGAAATTGTGAACCAAAGTAAACTTTATCCCCTTTTAAGTTGATTACTTTAGGGGCTTTGCACAGTAACAGAAAACTGACTAAAAAAGCTCCACTTACATTAATTGAGAGATGGTACAAGAGATCCTATTGTGTGTGGAAACAGTTCTCTATTGTGACCTGGTGTTAAATATTTTTTGACTGGTGAAAGAACCTCACAGAGTCATTGGAAGGAGATATAGATAGATAGATAGATAGATAGATAGATAGATAGATAGACATATACATATACATATACATATACATATACATATACATATATATATCCAAGTGCCATTCATGGACTGTGAGGAAAGAAAACAAGAACAAATCTCCAAGAAGCAAGCCCTACCTGCAAATCAGAGCCATGTTTGGGCCACTGCGGTGGACAGTCTGACCCCAGCCTTTTCCCATGTATCAGCACATTCACAGACTGCACGGGAAGAGAGCAAGAAGTCACCAAGAAGCAAGCCATCCCTGAGAATCAAGGCCATGTGTGGGTCACCAGGGGAGCAACCAGACCCCAGCCCCTTCTGCCCCATGGGCTGGGAAACAAGAGCCAACACCCACCCCTCCTATAAGCTACTGGCTGATCCAGAGAAACACAGGCTGTGATGATAGGTATTGAGGTGAAATAAAACTTGATGCTTGTGGTGAATAGTGTTCCACTGACTTTTCAAATGTAGGGTCATTGGTCTGATCATCTGTTCAGAGGATAATAGTACACGGTATGGCATCTATGGGGGATCTTTTTCTGAAGGTAGTAGCCATTGTTAATTCCCTATTATCTTGTTTTGAAGTCCTGTATCATTTTCATTGTTTTGTTGGGTTGGTTTTTAATCTGTTTTGTATTGTTTGATTTTGTTATATTTGATGGCATGGGCAACTATTTCAAAGAGAGCAAGGTATACTATGGTAGCCATTTTGGATTTACTATTGTCTTGCTTTGAAGTCTGTTACTGCATTCATTATTTTGTTTTTATTGGTTCTATTTTGTTCTGTTTCATTTGATTTTTACTATATCTGAAGGTATCTGAAGCTATTTGGAAAAGAACAAAAGGTATTATGGTAACCGTTGTTGATTTCCTATTGTTGTGAAGTCCTGTGTCACTTACACCAGTTTGTTTTGATTGGCTTAATCTGTTTTATTTTACTTGGTTTTATTCTCTTTAAAATAAAAAGAGGATCCAGCTCTACCGGGTCCCGCGACTCAGCGCAACCCACCAGGGGAACCCCTGGCCAGCCTCACAGGACATAGAGGTACTGAGCCCTGCCCAGTCCAGGACCCCAGAGCAGCTCATCAGGGACTGACCAGCATAGCTGCAGGGCCTTGAAGAGCTTGGGCTCCCCCCACCAGAGTGTAGAGCGTGTGTGAGAGCTCCATACTTCAGTGGAGCGGCCCGTGCACTGGGTCCTAGAGCTCACGGGCCCTGCCCAGCCAGGAGCAAGGCTCTGGCACTGTAGGCCTGGGACTCACCCAGGCTTGCCTGGCACACCAGAAGCTCTGAACTTCTTACAGCCAGACTCAGATTCCGGGTGGCGCCACACTCTCCTAGCTCCCTGGGACTGGGAGGCCTTGGCCCCCACTCAGTAAGGCAGAGGCTCCACCTGCACACCCCGGGAGGCCACCCTCACTTGCTGCACACAGGATCCAGCTCTACCGGGTCCCATGACTCAGCGCAACCCACCAGGGGAATGCCCAGTCAGCCTTGCAGGACACAGAGCCACATAAGTTCTAGAAGAAAACAACAAAACTAAAGACCAAGAGGCAGTCTCAGTCCCCCATCCCACAAAGAACAAACCCAAGAGACACTGAAATGGAAGACACTGGGAGTCACACAACTGAACTTTCTGAAATGATAGAAAGTGCAGTAAAGAAATAGCTTGATGAAGCTATAGAGAAATTCAAATCAGAAATATTCTCTCAGCTAAAAAATGAAATGAGAATCATTATTAAGGAAATGTTATGTGTATCTAAAGAAGAGCAAGATAAAAAAAATAGAAGAACTTAAGAAAATGATCAAAACTTTGAATGAATAATATAAGACACAAACAGAATGCATGAAACAGATGCAAAGGGAAATGCAGGAAATGAAAAATTCCATGGAAAGTTTGAAAAACTACTTGAATGAAGCTGAAGATAGAATCTCAGATCTTCAAGACAGCATGGGAGCTCATGGCCATGAAAGAAAAGATCTCTTAAAAACAGTAAGGAGCCAAGAAACAACAATTCAACAGCTGCAAGATGATGTCAAGAGAAATAACATAAGATTAGTAGGCATAACTGAAAAAGCAGGGGTCAATACTAATGACCTGTGAAGACTATTCACAGAAATAATAGCAGAAAACTTTCCAAACATGGGAAGAGAATCTGAAATACAGGTAACTGAGACATACAGAACCCCAATTAACCATAACCAAAATAAATCTTCAGTCAGACATAGAATAATAAAGGTATCAGAAATACAGTAAAAGAACAAAATACTAAAACCTGTCAGAGAAAAGAAACAGATCACCTATGAAGGAAAGCCTATCAGAATCACAGCAAACTTCTCAACACAAACCTGCAAGTCAAGAAGAGCTTGGAGTGAAGTATTTCAAATCCTGAAAGAAAACAACTTTCAACCCAGATTGATGCACCCTGCAAAACTATCCTTAAAAATTGATGGACAAATAAGATACTTTCATGACAAAGGACAACTGAAGAAATTTATGGCCACCAAACCAACACTACCAAAAGCACTGAAAGACACTCTAGAAAGAGACAAAGATAGCCACAATCTTAAGAACAACAACAAAAGGAAGCCACTAGGCAGGGCAAATAATTAAACAGAAAATGTAGAAAACCAACAACAGAAAGATATCACAACAGGGATGAGCCAGTACATATCAATTATATCAATCAATGTAAATGGTCTCAACTCACCAATAAAAGGAAACAGACTAGCAGAGTGGGTTAAGAAACAAAACCCAACAATGTGTTGTGTACAAGAAACACATTTCACTCAAAAGGAAATTCACAGACTGAAAATCAAAGGCTGGAAAACAATACTCCATGCAACAGGAACCCAGAAAAAAGCAGGGGTAGCTATTATGTTTGCCAGCAATGTGAACTTCATATAGAGAATGATCGAGAGATAAAAAAAAGGTCACTACATACTTGTTAGGGGAAAACTTCAAGAGGAAGAGAGTACAATCATAAATGTATATGCACCGAATATGGGAGCACCCAACTATATAAGACAATTCTTAATAGACATGAAAAACCAAATAAACTATAATACAGTTATAACAGGGGACCTTAACACCCCACTGTCACAAAGAGACAGATCACTCAAACAAAAAATCAGCAAAGAAATAACAGAACTGAATCAAACTTGTGAACAAATGGATCTAGTAGATGTGTACCGAGTATTCCACCCATCAACATCAGAATACACATTCTTCTCAGCGGCAAATGGATCATTCTTTAAAATAGATTATATACTGGTCCACAAAACATGCTTCAGTAAATGCAAAGGAACTGAAATAATTCCATGCGTGTTATCTGACCATAGCGCAGTAAAATTGGAAATGAATGACAAAAAAACCTATAATAAACACATGGAAATTAAATAATACTCTCCTAAATAACCAATGGGACACAGAAGAAATTAAAGAAGAAATTAAACAATATCTACAATTGAATGAAAATGCAAATACAAATTACCAGAACCTGTGAGATACAATGAAAGCAGTCCTCAGAGGGAAATTTATAGCACTAAACTCTCATATCAGAAAAACGGAAAGAACACACATAAACAACCTAATGCTACACCTCAAACTTCTAGAAAAAGAAGAGCAAGTCAACTCCAAAGCCCAAAGAAGGGAGGAAATCATTAAGATTAGAGCAGAAATTAATGCAATTGAAACTAAGAAAACAATACAAAGAATTAATGAATCACAGAGTTGGTTCTTTGAAAGAGTAAATCAAATTGATAAACCCCCAGTCAACCTTATCAAAAAGAGGAAAGAAAAAACTCAGATTCATGCAATAAGAAATGAAAAGGGTGAAATCAATACAGACCCTGTGGAAATACAAAAGATCATCAACACCTACTTTGAAAACCTTTACTCACATAGATTCTATAACACAGAAGAAATGGACAGATTCCTAGAAACCTATGAATTACCAAAGCTAAATCAAGAAGATGTAAAGCTGCTGAATAGTCCAAATTCAGCTAATGAAATTGAAGATGTAATTAGGACCCTACCAACAAAGAAAAGCCCAGGCCCTGATGGATTCACTGCTGAATTCTACAAGAAATTTAGGGAAGACTTAATGCCAACACTCCTCAAACTCTTCAATGAAATTGAAAGGGAAGCAAGTCTCCCTAACTCATTCCTGGAAATAAGTATTACCCTAACACCAAAACCAGAGAAAGAACCAACCAAAAAAGAAAATTACAGGTCAATCTCCCTCATGAACATAGACGCAAAAATCCTCAATAAAATACTGACAAATAGAATACAGTAAGTTATCAGAAAGATTATACACCATGATCAAGTGGGATTCATCCTAGGAATGCAGGGATGGTTCAACATATTCAAATCAATAAATATAATGCACCATATCAACAGGGCCAAGGACAAGAAACACATGATCATCTCAATAGATGCAGAAAAAGCTTTTGGCAAAATCCAACACCCATTCATGATAAAAACCCTACAGAAAATCGGAATAGATGGTCTCTGCCTCAACCTGATAAAAGCCATATATCATAAACCAACAGCCTGAGCTACATAGTGCGACCATGCCTCAAAAAAAAAACAGGGTTGGGAGTTTGGTTCAGTGGCTTAAGCGCCTGTCTGGCAGGTGTGAGGCTGTGAGTTCAATCCCTGGTGCCACAAAAAAAAAAAAAAATCAAATACAGATAATAGAATTAACAAAGAGATATGGGTCATGTTCTAAATGTAGCTTAGATAAAAATAAATGAGAATTCACTTGTGCTTGACCGAACTTAAAAGGAACTATTAAATAAGTTATATTTCACTTCAATTCCCTTTAATTGTGGTGCATTTGATGTACTCTGAATTGTTTTTAATAAAAAAGATGAAATTATTTCATCTATTGCCATTGGATGCTGACATGATAGAATACATGCCTTGCTTTGATATCATGCTGTAATTTTCTATGTTGTAAAGCAAACAAAATATGGTACTTAAATATAATTACAATGGGCAAACAAACCACCACAAATTTTGTAGATTTTGGCTGCTTTTAGGATGAGACTTAAGGAGCAAACTTCCAGGAAAAATGTTAGCAGAATTGGCAAATTAAGCTAGGTTAATGCCAGGGGCTTTACACTTAATTGCAAGAGCACAGCAATGAAGAAAATACTGCCCCCAATTAATTATAAAGAAACTAGGGTCAGAGGTTATGTAACATGTGAACAATCATATGGCCAGGAGACTCTCATTCCATGATGGGAGTTAAGGTATCTCCTTCAAGAACCACCATTTTTCCACTATTATCAATGAGAGACAGCAGAGATTCCCACTCCTCTTGAAAATGATTTGTGATAGTTGAGACATAGATCAGAGTAATCATAGACATACAATATCAGCTGCAAGAAGCACATTTGAATGTCATCTGAACGTCTTGTGGTTTTGATCCCTTTTCCCAGGACGAGCAAAGCCCAGGCCCATTACATGCCATACATCTTCCAGAAGACATAAACATTTTCCCTTATTTCTTCATTTCTCTGACTCAACAGACATAATGAAAACAAACCAGCTTACCAGTAAACATTGGTTTCTTTTTTTCAATATACACTATTAAAGCTTAATTAAGTGGCAATCATAGGACTATTAAAAATTAAAGAATGCTGAAACTTAAATGTTTTCAATACATCCAGGAAAACCACAGGTAAATGTAAATCAGAGAGATAGGCAGGGATAAGGACAGCTGTTTAAAACAAATCTGCATCTGACAATAAATCAAGCTAATCAGTTGTAAAGATTTCCTAATATGGTGACTCCATCCAGTCACTTATGTCCTGTTTATAGCAACAACAATGCAGAGGAGTGGTAGGTCTATAACAAGGCAGAACCATGGCTGGAGAGTGTGGTTGTGGTATGGCCCTAGGGAAATTACAGTGTAAGAGCTGAGAGGGTAACATGGGAACTCAGCCCTTGGAACTCCTATCCTGATCAACACACAAATAATTTAGCAATCATTATCATAATTACTGCTAAATTATTGTTGCACTGGAGGGGAGGGGAGAAGGCCTATTTTTGTACTCTGATTTCGGGGAAGGTTTCAAGATGACTATTTCAATTTTTAGAATAAATAATTTCCTTTCCCATGATTGTCTTAGAGAAGCCAAGTCCTCCCTTGTGACTTTTAATTCTAGTTCTTTAATCAGAATTTGTTAGTAGCCTTGGGCAAGGCATTGGAGCACTCAATGCCTTAATTCCTCCTTGCTAAATAGCAATAATGATACCTGCTGTCTTCAGTCTATATGACTGATTGCTTAAAGATTGATAAGCACCTTGAAAAATAAATAGCTTGTGGTAGGAAAGACTGCTATCTTTAGGGACGGTGCATGTAAACAGCACCTTTGAATCTTGTCTTCGCCTCTTTCAATTTATTTTGAATTTCTCTCAGCTCTTCAAAGTCAATTAATTCCTTCTCATCTCAATGCCTGCCAACACTTTAATCCCTATGCACATCCACCCCTGCTCCATACTCACCCAATTAATTCCTATACATCCTCCTGTCTCAGTTTAAGTATCTCTTCCCAGGAAAGCTCATGAGAGCAGGAACAGTATATTTCTTGTTCACTGCTAAATCCCCACAGCCTAATACAGTACTTAGTATATCAAAAAGGCTCAGTCAATATTTATTTATTTATTCAGTGAATGCATGTAGGACCTTGAGTGATTTATTTAATCACCCTGGACCTCAGTTTTCTCATATGAAAAATAAACAATTAAAAGAAATCATCCCCAGAGTGCCTTCAGTATTAACATTCTGGGATTATGACTTGGATAACAGTAGTCCTTCATTGTTTTAATTTTTTTTTCATTTTATTCTGCCTAATAGTATCCACTTAACCACCAAGATCACTATGATAGTAAATTTTATTACACAGGTCAAGTCAGAATGCCCAGATATTTGACCAAACTTTATTCTGGGTGTTTCTACGAGGATATTTTGGATGAGATTAACATTTAAATTGTGGGCTTTGAGTAAAGCAAATTATCCTTCACAAAGTGAAAGGGCTTCATTCAATCCATTGACAGCCCAAACAGGACAAAATGACCAGTATCCCTTGGGCAAGAGAGGATTCTCCAACAGATCACCACTGAACATCGTCTGCAGCATCAATTCTTCTTTGTTCTAGAGCAGAAAGTCTTTAGACGCTAATGGGAACATGGGCTTTCCTGTTTTTCCAGCAAGGTTAAATCTGTGGAGAATGGTAACTGCTACAATAACAGTACCTCTGTCCTCCTCCTCACTTTGATAGTAAATTTTATTACACAGGTCAAGTCAGAATGCCCAGATATTTGACCAAACTTTATTCTGGGTGTTTCTACTCTGAACCTGGGAGAGTGAATTTTAAACCCAGATTACAAAGCCTGGAGAAAACTGGTACTGGGAACCTGTCAGGGTGAGCAGTAATTTCATTGATCTCAGGTACTAGCCTACTCATCTCTCTGTCCACCAATCTCCCAGATTGGCAATGACCCAAGACAGAAGTGATGTGAGTAGCTGGCCCAGTCCACCCTTCTGCCTCCTCAATGACTCACTCCCCTCTGAGATGCTTGTAGCACTGGTCAGTCACCTTCCCAGCACCAAAACACCCAAGCCTAAACCCACAGGATCAATCTATACCTCCTGCCTACAAATTCCTTTGTAAAAAAACCCTCGATGCATGAACCTTGTATTTTTGCTTTCTGTTACTGATTTCCTGACTATGGTGTCCTGTTAGTGTTTTGCATCTCCTTAAAAGTCAACTAAATTGATGAATGTCACCTTGTTTTCTGTCTTCTGCAACAAAATTTGCCTCAAGGTCACATCTTCCAGCCAGTTTCCCTGGCTCTAGTTATACAGAAAAAAATATATAGGTGTCACAGTTAATTCTGGCCCAGATTCAAGTCTCAATTTTATTCTTTTACTAGCTGTGGGATCTTCAGCAAGTTTCCTAATTGCCTCAAGCTTATTTCCAAATCTGTGAAATTACAAATGTTAATAATAATAGAATATGAAAGAAATATTATGAGGATTACATAAAATATGCATGTGAATGTATACAGAATAAGGCTGACATTTATTTAATACAAAAGGGAAACTTTCTTCCACTAGTCTTCTCTGTCTCTCCATGATGGAATTCCCTGAAGCAATAAGAAAAACTGAGGAAATTGCTACGTAATTTGCTATGGTCAGAATCTCAAGAATGCATGGTTAAATGAAAAACACAAAGTACATAACAGTGTTCAGAGCATATGACTTTTTATAACAATAAGCTGCAAATTCTACATAAATACTTACCTTTTTGAATTTTCAAAAAGGAAAAATGGCAGGATAAACTAAAAACTAATACAATTAATAATTCAGTTACTTTTACAGAAACCTAGGAACCCACATGAATGCTAGAAGTGTGAAAGCTAGAGGGATGACTCTGAAAGTGTCATTGCTTGATATCTTTTACTTTGAAGTATGTGGTTGTTTTTTGCAGTCAAATATTCAAAAAGGAAAAACAAAAATTCCTAAAACTTAAAGCAAACTAAAGAAGAATGAATATGAAATTATCTAAATGATACAATGTTTGGGGTTTACTTAAAAGTACTGCAACCAACTACAAAGTCGTGAAATATAGGGGGAAATGGGTGGGAAAAAGAAACATTGCTGCACTCACTATGCTCTGCAGGACTGCTTTCCTACCGTTTGCACTTTTTTTTTTTTTTTTGTTATTGGTACCGGAGATTGAACTCATGACCTCGCACTTGCAGGCGCTTATGCCACTGAGCTAAATCAATGGCCGTTTTTTCCCTCTTTTTTTTTTTTTGTTTTGTTTTGTTTGTTTGTTGTCATTTTTTCGGTACCAGGGATCAAACTCACAACTTTGCACTTGCCAGAGAGGCGCTTGTACCACTAAGCTAAGCCCCCAGCCCCTGCACTCATGTTTACATCAGTCTTTCACAAACTTTCTAAGGCATTACAATCCTCAAATTTACAATTTTTCATTGCTTATATTGTATATTGGTTTCCCTCTGTTGTATAGCATAGCTGTATTCAAACATGAATGCAAATTTGTTTCATTTTGAGTGTATTGATGCAAACTTTAACCAGTATGGCACCACCATTTTGCCTAAAGACCTAATGAAAGTTTTAATAAGGCCATATCAATTTCCTCCTTCTCAATTGTTTTTCAATTGGCATATGCATTTAAGGATGGACTTGCTAGAAAATTAAATGTCTCATGAAACAAGAGATAGTGACATAGCTACTCCATTCTGGATGATCCCCAAAGATTTTGGAATGGACTGGAAGTCACTCCATAGGAAAGTCTAACTTCTTCTCTAACTAAAGGAGAATTAAATCCCCCATATGTGGCTGAGATCCTAAATGAACAGAAGTAACTCAAACTCCAGGTAAGCAGTCGGGTATTGTTTTATTAACACACTGTTTAAAAAATAACCTTTATAGTTTCTCACTGCAATCAGCAAAAACTTCTGTCTTGTCTGTTTCTTTTTACTTTTCAGTACATAAGTACTGGCAAACTAATAGACAGCAACAGAGAAGTCAGAACAAGTCATCAAAAACAATAGTAGTGTGACAATTCTTCCATGATGGGAAAATTTAACGAAGTTAGACTATAATTAAAAATGAGATTGCCTGTGACACTAGTTATGTCACTTTATTTGAAAGGGAAATAGTTAGCATTATGTTATACTTAATCTACCATAAGATTTAAAACTCCAACAAAATAACTTTTACCCAAAAATTATTCAATGCTTTCAACAATACAAAAATATATGTACAGAGAAGAGAATAAGAAATCACCAAGAAGCAAGCCCTGCCTGCAAATCAGCGCCATGCATGGGCCACTGAGGAGAGAGCAAGATGCTAAGTTTTTCCCCTGAGTCAGTGCCATTCGCAGACTGTGGGGGAAGAGAACAGGAAGTCACCAAGAAGTAAGCCCTCCCTATGAATTTGCACCATGCACTGGCTGCTGCGGGGACAGCCAGTCCCCATCCCCTTCTGGCCTGCAGGCTGGGAAACCAGAAGAGCTGCCACCACAACCACCCCACCACCACCACTGTAAGCGACCACCTGATCCAGAGAAACACAGGCTGCGATGACAGCTATTGAGGTAAAATACAATTTAATGTTTGTAGTGTTTAGTGCTCCACTGACTTTGCAGGTCTCAAGCTGATAGTCTGATCATCTATTCAGAGAACAACAATATGCAATGTAGCACTTATGAGGGATTTCCTTCTGAAGATGGTAGCTACTATTAATTCCCTATCATCTTGTTTTGAAGTCCTATATCATTTTCACTGTTTTGTTGGGTTGGGTTTTATTCTGTTTTGTATTGTTTGATTTTATTATATCCAATGACATGGGCAGCTATTTCAAAGATAACAAGATATATAATGGTAGCCACATTTTTTTTTTTGGTACTGGGGATCGAACTCACAACCTCATGTCTGCCAGGCAGGTGCTTAAGCCACTGAGCTAAATCCCCAGTCCATGGTAGCCATTTTAAATTTTCTCTTATCTTGTTTTGAAATCCTTTATTGTATTCATTGTTTTGTTTTTGTTGGTTCTATTTTGTTCTGTTTTGTTTCATTTTTACTGTCTGAAAGTATCTGAAGCTATATTTAAAACAACAAGAGGCATTATGGTAACCATTGTTGATTTCCTATTGCTTTGAAGTCCTGTGTCACTTACACTGTTTTTTTTTTTATTGGGTTTATTCTGTTTTATTTTACTTGGTTTTATTCTCTTTAAAATAAAAAATAACTCAAAAAATATATATATACACATAAGATTATTCATTGCAGCACTGTTTCAAATTGCAGAATATTGGAAACAATCTAAATATTAACACATAGGAATATGATTGAATTACTATAGTACATCCTCATAGTGGAATACTATGTAGCTGTAAAAAGGAAGGAAAGAAAAAAGAGTAAAGAAAATCTCCATACACTGATATGATAAAATTTCTAAGACACAAGTGAAAAAAATGCAAAAATTACCTAAAATATGCTACCTTTTAAAAAAAAAAAGGAGAGACAAAATATATATGCATATCTGTGTGTATGTGTCTGTGTATGTGTCTATGTGCACAAGTGTGCATGAGAGAGAGAGAAAGAGAAAGAGAGAGAGAGAGAATATATAAACTACGGACTGTAATAGTTAACCTGGGGGTGGAGATAGTAGGGGAAACTAATAGAAGGAATTGGGGAAGAAGAAACATTGATTCCCTGAGAAATATTTTTTGTATAGTTGTTTGGAACCACATGAATGTTTCAGAGAGAGGGCAGAAGGGAAGGAGAGAGAAAGGAGAGAGGGAAGATAAAATAAACAAAGAGAAAGGGAAAATACAAAAAACTAATGTTTGGTTTGGGAACAATTTTTGCTGGGAATAATGTTCAGGATACAGTTTAGTTGGTGATTTTTTTTTTTTTTTTTTTTTCCGGCACGGGGGATTGAACTCACAGCCTTGCGCCTGCCAGGGCAGGCACTTAAGTAGTTGGTGATTTTGAAAATGTTTTCTCTGGACTTCATACTTTAATTCTTTATCTATACAGATTAGTAGTAGTTTGGCTTACACAATATCGGAATAAAAATTTCAAAAAGTTATTTTTGGTGAACTTAATAAGATAGCACTTACATAGCATATAACTTATTTTAAGTGTGTACTTCCATAAGTGACATTTGAAGATATACTGTTTTTCTTATCATACAGAGGACTTAATTCAAAGCAAGTATCATGCTTTTGC
The DNA here is from genome assembly GCA_004363535.1 of Dasyprocta punctata. Classification (NCBI taxonomy): domain Eukaryota; kingdom Metazoa; phylum Chordata; class Mammalia; order Rodentia; family Dasyproctidae; genus Dasyprocta; species Dasyprocta punctata. The sequence continues at coordinate 92,093 of RJWM01002784.1, forward strand.
CCACTTATGTAGACACTACTGTCTTCCTTCATGCTTTATTTGGCATGGAGTCCTTCATGACAGCCTTCATGATGAATCGCTCCACTTACCCAAGAGAAATGAAAAGTAGCCAGAAAATACTGCTCCAACATCACAGATAACATTTAGGGTAAACCTACGTGAAATGACACTGGTTTCTTTTTCACATATCCAGTAGATCACTACTCATTTTTTCCTTGTCTCTCTATTACCTGTAGATAAAATAGTAATCCTTTTTTTCTCTTCATATTTTACACAGGGCTTTATTCAGTTTAGTTTGAAAGACTCAAACTTTAACTTCAGAAGCTAGAAAAAATTTTCTCACTGAAATTATATTTTTCCTAAATAGACACATACATATGTTTGAGCTACAAAGTTATGTTTAGGTTGTGCTAGAACTGAACACTGACTTATAAAGGATCACATTGACAATGGAGTACTACTCAGCTATCAAGAAAGATTGCATTGAGACTTTTATAAGTAAACGGACACGACTTGAGACTATACTCATAAGTGAGATAAATCAAACTCATGTATAAATACCATATTGTCTCCCTAGTATAAGAAACTGAAACAGTCTATATGATCTAAAATCTACAATAAATACTGTGTAAGGGTAAGAAACTGCTCAAAGAGCAAAAGTAATTGGGAAAGGGAAAAGGAGGAAAGAAGGAAGGGGAAAAGGAAAAAGACATAAATCTGTATATATGGAAGATAACTAAAATGACTATACTGCTGAATGTTTTAGTTATTGAGAAAGAACGGTTAATACTCATGTGATTGGATCAATTTTACATGTATCTGTTAATGTAAACAACTGTGTTGAAGGTAACGATACACAATATTGCAACCATTGTCAAGTTCCTATCATATTGTTTTGTAAACCTATAGCGTTACTGTTGTGGATTTGCTGTTGTTGTTTGTCTCTTTTGCTTTTTGTCTTTCTTTTATGTGTCTTTTTTCTCTTAAACAAAAAAATAAAATAAAAATAAAAATAAAAAATAAAGGATCACATCGAGATAAGTTGATTCCCAGTAGACAATTCTCTTTTCCTAACAATACATTATCACTGATTATATTATAGCCCTAGTATAACAAAATCACATCACCTTTAAAGTCACCTTCTGCAGTGAAATAAGAAAATGACCCTCTATTAAGATATTAAATGTAGAATTTGAGATTTGTGAGAGTTTGAACACTATAAACCTCCAAAACCCATTTCAGCTCTAAAACCTACAGTTTATAAACTATCCATAAATCAGAAACAAAAGCAGCTTCTCAGTTCTTTTTTAATACAGTGAACTATGGTAAGAATTTACGCAGAACAAAGAAGTAAGTCATTTCTGTAATGTGAAAGCCCTCTGTATGTATACTCAGTTCTGGCTATTTCAAAAAATAAAGTAACAATTTTCACCTATCAGAAAGCAAGATAGCAAAATGAGCATGGAAGCCCAACCTGAAAGAGAACCATTCATATAGTACACAGCTTAGGGTCTTCCCTTTGGGACTGTCTTTCTCGATATCATTTCCTTCAGTAGAAGGGAAATAACCCACTTTGCATCAAAGAGAAGAATCATAGATTTTCCTTCTGACATTCCAGCAGAACAGAACTTTACTCACTGGAACTTTGGCTTTGTAATGGGCATACTGTCCATGTACTTATTGTCAGAATCTCACATTCTTTACATATTTGTACATGAAAAAAGTGACATCTATATATCGCCAGTTATTATAAACGAAGTATGTTTTCTCTTCTCTTTGCCTTTACCGATTCTGAGGTTTTGAAGGTTAATGTGGATAAGTTTATATTAAACAAAAAGATCAATTTGAAATTTAAGCCAGAAAACAAATAACTAGCATTACAACTGAGTACTTACAATCTGAATGTATTACCTTTATCAACTAAGGTATACTCACCATTCAACCCTTAACTCAGTCACTGATCAAGATACAGGTACACACACACACACACATACACAATTTGTATTTAATGCAGGACATGAAACTTAGCATTTCTAAATTTACTACAAAGCTAGCTTCAAAAAAACAAAGCTAGCTTCGTTAAATTAATCATGTTCCCATGTTGATTTGCGGGATGTTTACAACTGGTTAATGAATATCAGAAAATTATAATCAGAGAATTGGTAAATAATTTTATCATATTAATGGACAATAATGTTTTAGAGAATATTAGAAGTAAAAAGTTTAATTGTAAAAATTCTATTTATGTGCTGTTGAGTCCCTTCAAAACCACTGATAATTGAATAATTGTATCAAAAGATTAAATAGGCTGATTGTCTTTCTCATCCGTCTGCTTTTACTATATAATAGAATTTCTAAAATTTTAGTATTTCAAAAACCTTCTAACTTTATATCACTTTAAAAAACAAGTTTCTCCATTTTTTTTACTTTGTACCTGTACCAATCAACATATTTGCAGAGTTAAATAATACAACTTGGCAAACAAAAGCACTGTTGCCAATGGTACAGGCTGTTAATACATCACCACCATGTTTCTATGTCTGACAACGGCAACTGTGGGGCCATATGACAAGTGGGAACTTCAGGTAATAACAGAAGAGGACACACTATGTGGGCTGTAATATATAGGATGGGAAGGCACAAGCTCACAAAAACTTACTTAACTGAATTCTAAAATTTAGGAAACTATGCTTTTTAATCACTTTACAACAGAAAATGAAATCCTGAGACTTGGGCATTCACAGATTAGGGAGTTATTATATTCCCACTAAACCAGGAATGATTTGAGAGCTCTTTTCACTAGATACTGTTCTTTCTGTATACTTACTAATTTGATGTGATTATTCTATCTTTATATGGCTTTCTACACAGATAAGGAAATAAGAAAGTAAGAAATACTGAAAAGCAG
>RJWM01002784.1:100000-123157 GCA_004363535.1 Dasyprocta punctata
GTATGGCCCAAGTTTGTTTAATTTATAATTAAAACAAAACTTCACTTCAAAATGTCCTAGAGTTGTTCAACTATATGTTAAAACTGAAACAAATATAAAAACTTCAATAAATATATTTTCTTCCAAGAAATGACACACTGTGACTTTTTTGTTATTGTTGGGTTTGATGTTTTTGCCTCTAAGGAGGTCAGCAATATGGAAACATAAAGGCCAATTTAATTTGTGCATCTGCGGCTGCCAAGTATTTTAATTCAGACAGCTGTGACTGAAGAGTTAATATTTTACTTGTCAAAATCCAAAAGAAGGCCAGTGAATCACTCTAATTCTCATTAAGAGGCTTTCCCCCAGTAGCACCCTAATTCAAAATAATGAAAGTAGAGACTGAGTGCGATTCTAATACCAGTTGAGACCTATCTTTTAATATTTCTCCAGTGATGGATTAGGGATCGGGGAAATTCATCTCAGATCATAGAGCCTAATTTAATAAGGGATCATTCCAAGAGTATTGCATTTTATAATAATGTCATTTAATGTGTCGTCTTCCATTTTTACTGTCCCATATGTATGCTTACACGATGGTGCCACAGGGATAAACTTTTAAAGAACCAGAATCATTTTTAGTTTTCATTTTCTTTAAGTAGGCGGCCATCAATGAAAGCATCCATTAGTACCTTTATTATCACAAAATAAAAGAGTAAGAGAAATGCTTGATTTTGAAGAAAACTTAATAAAACTGTAAGTAAATATTCAACTCTTTACAGTCTTGAAAATTGAAGAGGGGAAATGTTTAAAAGAAAGTTTAAATAGATCAAATTCCATCATTAATATATTACAATAATATAAAAACCTTGTGACCCAATAGTTTTAAAAGCTCAAAAATAGCATTCTAAAAGTCTAATCTGGCTTTCTCCTATTGCTCCTTATTTTCAACTGATTTACAATGCAGGTGAAGCTTTAATAACTCTGTAGTAAAGACTAATTTTTCATGTTACCTAACTTTAGAGAAATAATATGAAGGGCTATTTTTCCATAAATTGCATTCACTTACTCAATGAGGGAAACAAATTGTCAGAAACAACATTATGTGAAATACTTAACTTTATTATTTTATATTAACATCTAACTGTATTTAATCAACTTTGTTATTTTTATCTTGGCATTACAGTGGATGTGAAACACTCAGTGATTACTAGGGCACCAGCTAAATGAGTTCAGGTCAGAGCATCACAACCATATAAATGTCAATAGATTATTATTGGCTATAACTCCTACACCAGCAGCAGGACCGCTGCTTAATCACAATTATGTTCTATGAAACCTTTAGGACAGCTGGTGTTATAATAGGAAAGTTTCCTTCCACATATATTCTAATGATTAGGTCTTTACCTCTAGATAATGTCTTTAATAGTTTCGTTTTCCATTCTAATAACATTAAACACACAAACTCTGTGGATCTAAATTATACCCTAGAAATATTACTTTGCAGTAATTGGTCATCTGATTAGAGCCTTTTTCAAAAATAGAAATAATCCAAATAGAGGTACAGTAAACTGTAAATTTTTTAAAATGCTTTTGCTTTTGTGAATCTTTTCTATAGATTTTTAAAGTTCAACTATCCTTAAGGTATTGCAAAGCTTTCAGCATTTTTTTAAGAACTAAAGAAGCCAAATTTAAAATAAAAACAGATGATTTATTTAAAGGTGGGGAAAGGGGTAGAATGAGAGAGAAAGGGAGGGAGGCTATCCGGACAAGTAGGGAGTATTTGAAAGGAAAATATGTTTTTCTTTTTTTTTTTTTTGAATTTTAAAATAAATGTTGTTTTCTCATAGCTTTTGGTTTATTCTTATCTTGCCTAAAATACACCTCCTTGCTATTTTATTTTTACTGTATTACATTTTCTATTGTATCCTAAAATAATTCCCTGCGACCTGCTTTATAAAAAATCCATTTTCCCTTTACTGTATTTTTCTTTTAACTATCATTATTTCTGCTCAGTTTATATTCTGTTGTCCACTTCATGGTGTCATTGTATCCTTTCATCTTTTACTCTTTCTTTTAAGAATCATGACTTGTCCTGCTGATAAGTAAAATATAATATGTATACATGCTTGAAACCTGTTATCTCTTTAAGGAAGCAGTCAATTTGCCAGGGAAACAAAGTGACTTTCAAAGCCATGTCAATAAGACCAAAAAAAAAAGAAAAAGGCCACTAAGTGTTGCCATCTAAAATAATTAGGAGCAATCACTTTAAATCATGTAATGGAAAATAAAATCTAAAATAAATGTTTAAAACTAAGTACATGCTATTTTTAGTGATTTAGGAAAAATCAGAAACGATTCTCACTTGCTTTTCTTAATCCTGACTCTTCCCATCTTATTTCAAAAACCAATTGTGACATTAAAAGTAGACAAACTGTTAATACATTGCCTGCTTTATTGTGAAGTAATGAACACATAATGCTTATCATTATGGTTATCACGTGAAAATATTGATACTTCAACATTCCCAGTCTTTACTATAAACAGATTAATGTGTTAAATTCACATGGAAACTAAAGAAACTTTCTGTGTGGTCACAAAAAAATCTTTCCATATACCATGAATAGGGCTTTAGAACATTATTTTTTTCTTACATGTAAAATATATCTAAATAATCAAGAAAGATCTAATAATTTTTTTAAAAGTTTGAATCTAAACCTACTTCCCTGGTGAGGAGGAGGACCACAGCTTTAACCTGAAATTAAACTGATTGATGATTATGAACAAACTTTATATTGCAATTCATATGGAATGAGTCAGAGTGGTATGAGAATCCAGAAACTTGTCACAGTAAGAAAGATACATCTTAAGGTATGGAAATGTATATCCCTAAAGTAAAAACATTAAACACAGAACAAGACTGAATTTGAGGAAGTATACTCAGCATACTAGACAAATGTACCATTTATATTCTAATCAATACCTTTTAAAAATCTATTTGCAGTTGTTTTATTGACTCAATTAATTCAAAAAATAAATCTAATTTTTTACTTACTATACTAATTTTTTTGTTTTGACTCAATAAATCATACTGCAAATGTCTAATTTTCTTTTCATCACTTTAGAAGCCAAGTTCTGAAAAGTTTTCCTTATGAGAAGGAAAGGTTTATGGTCCAGGGTACCTCAGTGGTACAGCATGGGTATGCATGAGTATGCATGAGTATGCGTGAGTTCCTGATCTTGATCCCCAGCTGAGAGACAGACAAAGAGAGAAACAGAGAGAGAAGAGGGAGAGAGAGAGAGAGAATTAATTAACTGGTTATTGCTTCCAGAGACCAAAGTTACTGTATAAAAATAATTTTAAAATTTAATACAAAATAACCTCCAAAAAACAAATCAATGAATGACAATAAAAATACCATATTCATTAAACCACACTACACATAGCACATATTCCCAGTGATTACATACCCTTAACTTACATATACTCTCCTCCTTGGTGAACTAACAAACCACCTTGGAAATTATTAAATTTCAGAAAAATATGATATAAGCTACTAATTTATGGCATTTTAGTTTGGTTCATCTGAAGGAGAAGATTAGACTACTTTAGAATTAGATTTTTGCTTAGCAATTGTACAGCACTTTCACATCTGTTTACTCCTTGAGACTCACAGCAAACTAGGAAGGTAGATCGTATTATCCCCATTTGTGAATGTGGCTTTGTTAGTCTATTAGAAATCACACTTTTAATAAGTGGCAGAGCTGAGACTCCAAGTCATCTTTGACAGCATCTATTCTACTTAACATAATACAAAACTTTGTTAAAGAAAAAATTGAAGAAGGCTGGCATGGTGGCGCATGCCTGTAATCCCAGCACTTGGGAGGCTGAGGCAGGAGGATCATTGCAAGTTCGAGACCAGTCTGGGCTATCAAGTGAGCTCAAGGCCAGTCTGAACTGCATAGCAAGATCATGTCTCAAAAATACAAAAAAAAAAAAAAGCTGGAGATACGTAGCTTTTCTCAAAATAAATTCTTTATTACAATATTACATTTAAAAATGAACCCACTGGACCTATAAGAAGACACTTGACAGTATACTAAATTTTTAAATTTCCTTGTCTATTTTTATGTTACTTACTCCCTTGCCCTTAACTACTCGAGAGTATCCTCTCTGTCTACCATGGTGTATTTTATTCAGGACATTTTGCAGGAATATATAATTGGCTTTTTTCATGAAGCTTCCAGGTCCTTTATATACCGTGAACTTTGTTTTTCTATAAATCTTTCCACCTCCCAAGCCAGTTCTCACTCCTGAATGATCACAGGATAAACAGTTAGTGACACTACTACTCAAGAATTACAAGAGAGAATCATGTGAATATCCAAACCTATCATCTAAAGGTTATTACAGAAACAGTTTCTAACTATTCCAAATAATTTCTTAATTTTGTCAAGGGCAGGCATTTTGGTCATGATGCACAGCTTTTATTTGTTTCAACAACATAGCTTTCTAGATTTCTTCTCAGTTTTCTGAGGGAGAAAGTCCATTTTTATTTGCTGGATAAGTTTTCACCATCAGTCAGATTTTTATTGTATTTTTGAGAGATCTCTCAGAATTGGATGCAAAATGACTGCAAATTATTTCACTGCATTTCAGTTTAAATGTTAATTTTGCATTTTCCTATTATTTATAAGCACTTGTTAGTATATTATCATGGATACATTTTAAGGGTTACTTAAACTTCCAGAACCCTGAAAGGAAAATATTTTCTAAAACTTCTCTGAACCTCTGTTTTCCACTACAACTCACTAGTCAGAAGTCTAATTTTTTCCATAACATCTTTCATTTCAAATCCAGAATTCGCTTTGCCAGGAGGCAAAGTAGGCAACAGTCTATTTTTAGAGGTACTGGTATAGCATTCCTTAGTTTTAAAAATAAAATGAAGTTCAAAGTTAAGCATAGACCAAAAAAGAAAAAAAAACTCTTATTTTTCAATTAGAGATAAAATAAGTGTAAATGTAAATATTCCAAGAAGAATTAATAAGCAGAATTATATTCCCACCAAAATACTCCATGAAAGCAATGGAGAAAAGAATGTCAGAAATGCCAGAGACTAAAAGTAGACAAGAAACATAAAAACAAAGATGCAAGAAGAGATCGGAAAATGAAGAATTAAATTAGCATTGGCTGCTATGAGTTAGAAACCACTATTTACCACTGTTGTCTGTGGGAACTTTCCCATTATTCATAGATTATAAAAAACTCGGATCTGCATGTTGCAACAACCTGGTTTTGTATATCTACAATGAAAATTTTTAATCAACTTATTAATAATAATTTGTTAAAAGCAAAATCATAATGATATCAAAGTGTGCTCCATTCCAATTTCTTTTGTTTTCTAATGAAATACTTTTGTTTCTATCAGAGGCTTCCTTTTGATTGCCTAATGCCAGAGAGGCTAACTAGCAATTTCCTTAGTAATTATGATTAGCATATAATTAAGAATAAATATCACGCTCCTTCGATAAATAGGCAATCAGGAAGATAAAAATGGGAGCAGAGAAGTTGTTGTTGGTCCATCAAACTCTCAACTGATTATAAATTCTGCTGTAACCAGTATTGGAGATTAAAGAGCAAGTATGGTCATAAGCTTCTTGGCATATTGTGCCTGTGTCATAAAGAATCCTAGAGCTAAATTTGTTCTTCTTTACCAGGGCACCTAAATATAATAGAAAAGTTAGCAGTACCATTTACTTTCTATTTCTTTCCTCTTCAGAATGTCATCACTGTTTATGGATTCTTGCAGTTATACAAAACCCTCAAATTTTAAATGTGAAGGTTTGCTCCTTAAATTACAGTCTAAAGTTAACGATACTGTGATTATAGCTGAGATCATACTCTATCTTCTATCACTCAAAACTTTCACAAAGTCTTATATCATTTTTAGCTTCAATCATATCTACTTTATAAGCTGAAAATATTAAATTAAGTATAGGACAGTTTTGTTTTCATTATTTCTCCAGAGTTGGCTGAACTGATGATTTGATCGCAGGAAGTTCAAGTTGATTTAAATTATTCCGAAGCTGGTCACTAAAGGGAAAAAAAAAAGTCAGTTGACTCTAAGTCAAGTATCTCTTCTTAAGAACCTGACATTATTTTAGCCTAACCTTTGTAAGAATGATAAAGGGATTGCCTGAGGAGTAAATCCATGCCATGCAATGAAAGATGTTAACTTTCCTAAACAGTAAATTTTTAAGTTTCTAAATTACTATCATACACACACACACTATGCCTATATGTGCATTAAGTGAGAAATCTCTTACTTAACCACAGTGTGGTTCTGGTCTTGACCCCTCTTTCCTAGGGCCTGGAAGCTGATTCAGGATGGATTATAGAAAAAAATTCTTGCCTACTCCTATCAGATTTTCTTCTATTGCCTTGCTCTTTTTTAACTGCAGAAATTTATGCCAGAGGATCACTTCTTGAATCAAACCCATAATTTCAGAGAACGATCACTCTCCCAAAGTTTAGAATACTTTCAGTCACCAGTAAACGTTTGTTAAGAATACAGTGTATGTTTGTAAGTGATGAAGCTAGACACAGCTTCTGCTTTCAAGGGGGCTATAGTCTCACTAGACTATTAGTAAGCATAGGTGTGACAAATGTTTTACAGCACAAGTCCAAAGTATAGTCTGTGGAGTCATGGAAGGCATTTCCAAGGAAAAAATATATAATAATATGATGTGTGTAATATAGCAATTACATACATATGGAATGATCAAAATACAAAGTGAATGTTTAAATATTTTTAAAAATTATTATAGTAAAAGACACATTGTCATTAATGCCTCTCACTTCAAACATAATTTTTCCATCATTCTTGCCACTTTTGTGAAGTAGTTCTAGAAGACCTCTTTCATGAGTGTCTTTACAAGGTGTGATCAAAAATGGCATGAATGCTGCTACAACTGTCATCCCACAGAAAGGCAAGCTTATAAAAACATTAACACTATTTCTTGATTACTTCTCTCTCACTGATAAGACAAACGACCCAACATTCAAAATTAAGAAGGAAAGGTTTATTTAGCTCAAGTTTGTGGAGGTTTCAGTTCATAATCAGCTGGCTCCAAGACAGAGTGGCACAGCACAGGGCAACACTTCAAATTGGCAGAAGATAGCAAAAGCAACAAGAGCAAAAAAGCAGGGAGAGCAAGCCTCTCTTCCTCCCTTATATTGTAAGCAGGCTACCCAACCCTAGGTAGGTGTAGCACTCACAACCGTCCCTGTGCCCTCCTCTTGCACAGGCTCAGGACGTTTACAAAGTGAGGACCCTGGTGCCTTGCTGAATCACTTAGTTAAACTTCTAAACTTCTCAAGTTGACACAATGAACATCCTAGAGTCATAAAGTCATGTCCTCTACACCCTAGGATGTAGAACTGTTGAGTTACTTAGTTGTTTCTAGACTTCTCCAGTAGACACAGTGTATCAACCATTACACACTGCACCCTCATCCACCTTATGCTCCAAATCTGGCACCATGCTACTTATGGTTCTTTGCCAAGTCAAAATTGCCATGGACAGTAAGTGTTTTGAATTAAGTCAGGACATGAAGGCAGCCACAACAGTGTAACTAAAGAGAAAGTTCAGAACTGCTTCAGCAAATGGCAACAACTGTGAGAGAAGTATTTGAAGGGAGATTAATAGCAATGCGTCTCTTACTGTAGTAAATATTCTCAAATTTAAGTACACACCATATGCTTTAATCATACCTCATACCTAAGACCCTGGGTTCAATCCCCAGAACTGAAAAAAGAAAAAGATGGAAGGGGCCAAGGAGAAAAAAAGGAAGACTTTTACTTGTGTATCTTAATTTTTTACTACGAATTTTCAGTCATATTAATTTCTTTTATTTTACAAAACAAGCTAAAACAAAAAGAAGAAAAAAAGCAGAATACACTAAAAATTGAGTAGCATAGAAACTGCTGAAATTATATCATACTGTAAACCAGTGACCTACTATAGATTCCAGAGAATATGGTTGCTCTTATTGGGTCAGAATAAAGCTTAGACACCAAATTGTGAATTTTACCAGGAAAAAAAAATTGTTTCAAGAATCCTAGAGCAATCTAAACCAGTTATGCATGTCAGAAATTCAACTTTCAAAAATGGAAAGGATATCCCTGAAGTAAAACCACAGGAAACACAGGCAGGGTCACAAAAAAATGTGGAACTTTTAGACCAAGTCGGGATGTTATTTAGGGAAAAACAGGCAACAAGTCTTGAAAGTCTGTGCCCAAGGGTTAGTTCCCCAAAGACTGCTATGCTTTCAATAGTTTCTTTCCAATTATCATAAGCTATTTGTGACTGTGAATCTGTACATCAGATTTCTTCTTATCAATTGATCATAAAGTTGGCTGTGCCTATATCTCACTTAGAAGAAGAGGGAGAGGAAAAGTAAGCTGTACGTGAGGCTGTGATGTACTAGCCACTGAACTAACAGACTCAACAGTCAATTCAACTGAGCAACTAACAGACTATATCAGTATGTTTGTGAACCTCTTACATGAAAATATATTTTAAGTCCACCATGGATTATTCTTGTTTCCACAGTTCCCAGCACAGCACTAGGAACTGAGTTTTTAGTGGGTGTTCATTTAAAGTTTATGGTTTGATTGAACAGGCACACAGAACATGGAGGCACATACCTGTAATACTAGCACTCAGGAGGCTGAGGAAGGAGGATCACTGAGGGCACCCTGTGCTACATAATAAGTTCAAGGCCAGCCTGAACTACCTAGCAGAACCCTGTCTCAAAAAAACAAACAAATAAATGAACAAGCAAAAAGATATCATTGGGCCAGGGATTTAGCTCAGCGGTATAAGCACCTGCCTGGCAAGCATGAGGTCGTGAGTTCCATCCCTGGTACCAAAAAAAAAAGAGAGAGAGAGAGAGATCATTCATGAAGATGTCCACAAAACTTGTAAGTTCTGTAAATCAAAAATAAAAAGACTCTTCTCTAACTAACACACTAAATACAGGCCAAGCACTCTCCTAAATATTTTACATATATCACATTACTTAATCCTTACAACAGTTCAATGCAGGTAGATTTTAATGTTTAGTGAATGAGAAAACTGAAGCCCAGTAACAGTGACTTGTCCAACTAGACTTAAATGGAATCTGAGTCCAAACTCCATGGTTTTTTCTCTGTACCCCAGAACCCCTCCCCAAATTCTCCAGTAATAATACTTGCCTTGCATGTCTGGATTTTGTATTCTTGTTTGTTTAAGAGGCATATGAATATACCCATATTTTTCTGAATTTTTAGTGACCAACGACTTTGAGTTTATTCCATAACGGAATAGAACTATTCTACTCTTCAAAGTTTTGTTTTGTGTTTTATGTGACTATTAAAAATTTGCACTGAAGCCAGGCACGGTGGCGCACGCCTTTAATCCCAGCAGTCGGGAGGCTCAGGTAGGTGGAGTGTTGTGAGTTCGAGGACGGTTTGGGCTACAACGCCAGCGCAAGGCCGGCCTGAGCTACATAGTGCGACCCTGCCTCAAAAACACTAGGGCTGGGAGTTTGGCTCAGTGGCTTAAGCGCCTATCTGGCAGGCGTGAGGCTGTGAATTCAATCCCCGGTGCCGAGAAAAAAAAAAAAAAAAAAATTTCACTGAAGCTAGCCTTAAACTGTTTCTAGAACCACGAGCACAACCTGGATTTTATCTACAACATTTCAAACTATAAGACTAGCCAAACCTCCATGGGCACGATGACACATGCACGATGACACAAATTTGTTATATAAACACTCAAGAAAGCCAGGCGTGGTGGAGCACACCTTTAATCCCAACACTTGGGAGGCTGAGGTAGGCGGAGCGTTGTGAGTTCCAGGCCGGCTTGGTCTACAACGCGAGTGCAAGGCCGGCCTGAGCTACATAGTGCGACCCTGCAAAAAACTAGGGCCGGGAGTTTGGCTCAGTGGCTTAAGTGCCTGGCAGGCGCGAGGTTGTGAGTTCGATCCCTGGTGCTGGGGAAAAAAAAAAAAAAAAAAAAAAAACACTCAAACAACTGAGGCAGGAGGATCATGAATTGGAAGTCAAGTTGACATACATAGCAAGTGCCAAGCCAGTTTAGACTACAGAGTGAGACCCCGTCTTAAAAAGAAAATAATGGAAAGAAGAAAAAAAAAATCCATGTTAGGCATATGGTACAATCTTGTAATTTCAACACTCAGGAAGACTGAAGTAGTACATCAAGGCAAAGGTCCTGAATTTAATCCCCAATATAAATTAGTTAATCTTTTTTTCAGCACCGGGGATTAAACTCATAGCCTCACGCCTGCCAGACAAGTGCTTAAGCCACTGAGCCAAACTCCCAGCCCTAATGTTTTGAGGCAGGGTCGCACTATGTAGCTCAGGCCGGCTTTGCGCTTGCGTTGTAGCCCAAGCCGGCTTGGAACTCACAATGCTGCGCCTACCTCAGCCCCCCCAGTGCTGGGGTTAAAGGCGTGCGCCACCATGCCCGGCTCTAATTAATTTATTAATTAAAAACTTTAAACTCAAAACCTCAAGAGTCTGCCTCTTACTACAAAGAAAACGTGCGAAGCTCTCTGGCAAGTGTAGAATTTTCAGTCAGTTTCCTTCCCAGGCTCCACTACCATGCAAGCCTTCTTTTGCTTCCCAGGTGGGTGCTGCTGTTTCCTGTCTCTTAGCAGCTCACTTCACCTCCTGTTGGCAGCAGGTGGAAGTTACCTGGACGTCTTTTCTTCCCTGGATCTATGCCTCCATCTACCCCTCTCTTGTTTCCTTCTTCCTTGTGCTGCAGGTCTACTTTTCTCTCCTTAGCCTTCTCAGAAATCTTAACAATAATAGCTAATGGTTAACCCTCTCTCCTTCATCTCCAACCTTTCTTCACCCATGTTTTTCTACAGGTACTTTTTAAATGAAAATTGGAAACCTAAAACCCACATACTTTCAAGTTTCTGCCCTGCCTCTTTCCTTCACTTCACAAACTCTCCAAAAAAATTAACCTCAATTCTGTATCCTCACCTCCTGTTTATCTTAAACCTATGGCTAGTGAGGTTTTTGCCTTCACTTATTCCCTGATGACCTTTTCATATGACACAGAAGACCCTTTGAAATTAAATTCAGTAGAAAACACAGGATCCTCAGAACTCGACCTCAGCAGCATCAACACACATGATTATTTACTATCTTTAAGACATGCTCTTCCTTACTTTCCAAAAAGTCAGTTACAAGATTTTCTCCTGCATCCCTTGTCAGTTCTATTTTCTACCATGCTCTTTTCTTCCTGGTCATTAAATATAGGTGCTCCTTGGGCTTTGTCCAGACTCCCTGCTCTTTGCATTGTGTACTATCTTACCATGCAATTTCACACACTTTGTGACTTCAGATACATCTGTACCTCACCAACTCCTAACCTCTATCACAAGCTCAGATCACTCTTCTGAGCTCCAGACTCCCATATATTTACTTGCCTACCAATCATCTTTTCATGGATGTCACTTACCATTTCAATCTCAATGGGACCAAAGTTGAATGAATCATCTCCCCACATAACTCTTCCCTGTATATTCCCTAGCAAATAAATGTCTGACAAATCTTCCTCCCTGCCCTACTCCATCAGTGTTCTCCCACACTCACCTTGGTTTCCTATGCTCCAACCATTCTAGTCCTCTTTTTGGAATGTGTAATGTCCTTCCCAACCCTTGAGCCCTACCAAGAGCACTATCTCTAGAAGTGAGAGTACTTCATATACCACCAACTCTGGTAGTTATTTCTCCCTGCACTCCTGTGAATATATGAATATTCCAAACTTCAGTTTCAAGACAAAGTAATTGGTCAGGAAAATGGGGCAGTAACCTGTGTCCCAGGTACCATTCTTTTCCCACCAAGCTGCACAGGATCCCTAGACAACAGGAACTACTCCCCTCTCTGGGTAAAGCAACAGGGTGTTCTGCTCGTCCTGCAGATTAATAACAAGGCCCATTCTATCCTTTGTCTTCAGGTTTCTACCCTTACTAATTCCCCTGGGAAATGCCAGAGCATGACACAGTACACAGTAGGATCAATCATTGAACTGTGCACGCTTTATTTATTTGAATGCCACTTTTCCTTCAGGCTTTCTATGCACCTAAACAGACATGAACATTTATGGCTCTCTATATTTTGCATGCTGACCATTTAATAAAAGAAATATAATTTCAATTACAAATGGAAATAAGGTTAAAGTTTGCCTACTGGAAAGATCTTCATAGTTTTAAAATGAATAAGCCATATTATTATGACCTATATTCTTTGAAGAAAATATTTTAAAAACTGCTCCCGTTACATCTTCCAGAACTGAATAGAATATAATCACTTCAAATGGATTTAATATAGACAGTATCTGTAAATATCCTAGGAAAGTTTTATTTTTTACGTATTAAGGATTGAACACAGGTTCTTTGCACTGAGTTATACTGCCTCAAATCCCATCTCCTTTTTAATTTTTGAGACTGGTTCTTGCCATATTACTAAATTGCTTAGGCTGCATATGAACCTGCAATTCTACCTCACCCTCTTGAAGTGCTGGGATTATAGGTATGCACCACCATGCCAGCTAGAAAACTAATTTAATTTCAATGCTTTTAAATTAGGATTTTCCTTACAATTTAAGACTGAAAAGAGCACACAATTGTTTCACAGATTTAAGACAATCTCAACAATATCCAGATTCACTCATCTGTAAAGCCTGGAAATGCCACAGACAAGCAAATTAGGTAACTGGCTACTAATTTGCACAATTCAACTCTAGAAACTTGCTAAAAATGAAAATACAGAACTTTGAGTTTTTAAATTCTCTCTATTTTTTTTTTTTTGTACCGGGAATCAAACTTAGGACCTTGCTCTTACCACCTTTGCTATATCACCCTTTTACTCCACGTTAATGCCACATACCACAAAGAAAAACTCAAACCCAGCACACAAGAGTAACAAGCATTATTTACTGAATGCATGAAGAATATGGTACCACACTCGGTTCTTTATAAATAGACAGTTGCAAGTTCATTTTTTTTGAAATGTTTCCTATCATTTCTCAAATGTTGTTTTAAACTTATCACTTATCTCCCTCTACCCATCTGCCTCTTTCATTCTTGAACTTGTACAGGTGACTTAAGATGGAAATCATAAGCACAGATGACATGAGAAGAGCGTATCAATGAACATGGCCTTTACCTTGCCCTGGGAGCCTTCCTCAGACCCCTCCAAGGGCTCCTAATTTTCAAATTAAGAAATTTGCTGCAATCATACTGTTACTCAAACATTATTATTATGGTATAAGAAGGCTGGCCCTTCCTTTATTTTTCTTGTCTTTACCTCTGAGGGGAACTAAAGAAAACACTTTTATATTTACAGTAAGCAATCAGATGTAATAAAATAAATTAAAACTCCACAGAGGACTGAGATTTATTTTCTCCTTGTATCAGCCATCTCAGTTCAAATACTTGTCTTACATAAGACAGAAAGAATAATTATTCTCAACGTTACTAGTTTAAAACCAAATGATTAGAAATTTTGCAATGTACAAAAATAATTCATCAAACAAATTAGTGATACAAAGATTAGTATGGCAGTCAGTAAACAATGACTTACTACATGTGTCTATTCCACTACCAGGTAGCCTGAAATTTACTGTAATGTTTATTTTGTATGCTTTATTTGAGGTTGTATTTACTAGATTTGATCAACAACCTGGGTCTTCTAAAATACAGATCACCTAAACTTTTGCAGCAACACACTTTTCTTGAAACATCTAATAAGGGTAGTTTCAATCAGTTACAAACTGTTTTCTTTAGTGTTATGATTGAAGCCTACATCTTGACAAACATATTTTGAAAATATGAATAAAAATGTTCCAAATTACTCCCACCAAAACAAAGGATACTATCCTCATTTCACATCAGAGTTGAAACCCACTACCCACCCACTTACACCTCCATAAATAAAGAGTTGAGAGCAATAAAAATAGAAGTAAATAAATTACTCACATTGTTCAAGGTTATTAAAATAATATTTAATATCAAAAAGAGAATACACTGGGCTATGGGGTTAGCTCAGAGGTAGAGCATGCACTTAATATATTTAAGACTTTGGTTTCAATCCCCAACACTACCAAAAAAATTTTTTTTAATTAAGAAAGTGCATTTTGTCCAGATCCCACAAAAATTGACTGAAAATAATACAACAGTGGAAGAACCTATCTGGCAAAGTAATTAGAATAGAGAAAGACCTGACTCATTTAAGATCTATGAAGAATCATCCAATGACTTAAACTGTAAATTAGATATTGTTTTATCCTGAAGTTGTCAGTGGTTTACATTACAAAAATGCAAACTTTTTTGTCTCACAAATTTTCTATTAAAAATCCAGGAAGTTTTTACTTCATATTCAACTCCCCCATTTGACCATATCTGTTCATAATATTTCTATAATGCACCTTCTTATGTGCTTTGAGGAAAAATTCAAAAATCTCATAAATACAAAAGTTGTATGTTATAGGGAGATGTATTGATTTAATAGTTATTTTCTTGTTTATGTGACTCATTCATGAATTTAGCAGAAAGAGAAACTTTAAACAACACATGTATCTCTAAACAATACAGAAACAGAAATATACTGATATAAATTGAGAACTTGGAACTATGCAAAAAATTTACCTTTTAAAAATCTTTTATGTATGTGATTGAGAAACAGAATTGCCATATTTTTATAAAAAGCAAAACGCAGGCTTCTTATTTTACTTATACAGAAACAATAATGCACTCTTCTTCATTTTATATATATATATATATATACATATATATGTATATAAGTAGATAGATAGATGCATCATTTAAAATATTTATACAAAGAAAGCAAAACCTAAACATATTTACTCTGTGTCTATTTGGCCTCTAGTATAATACCATTTCTTGACTTAGAATCATTGATTTCAAAGGCATATACATTCATTTACAAGGTATAACCTACTATGTTTAAATCATTTTGCCTTTAGAGTAGATTTATAGATTCAGATACCTTTTAGGAAACATTAAAATGAAAGCTTAAAGTATGCTATATAAATGTGAATTTTTTTCCACTCCCATTTAAAATACTGGTAGTTCCTTTTATCTATAGAAATACAAATGCTATGGTCATTGATGGATGATTATAACAATGAACAGAAAGTTTATAACACTGTATCTGTAAACATAATATTGAAAGCAGAAATACACTGATCTTCATTCTAGAAAAAACACTGTTTTGAACAAATTTCCAAAATACGTGCTTATCCTAAATTGTGGATCAAATAAAAAGAACACAGTTTCCATTTAGTAATTTAAAACAAAGTAAAATATAAATAACAGCATTATTCAGCCAATGAATTCTCAACTGTAGATTTTCAGATTATAAATGAGATATTGCAAACATTAGTTAATTATTTCTGAGCTACAAAAGGTGGTAAATATCCAAAAATAAATATTTTCCACCCTTTCGAAGCATTATGAATATTAGTGATGCCTGACATAAATGTCCTTTTGCTCCATTTAGCATTTAATCAAGTAGTTAATATTAAACTGGTGACAGAAAAGATGTGTTGAAAGCAGTTACTTGTATATTGAGATTTGCAGAAAAGTTACATGTGGTTTCCATTGTTCCACAGCCAACATTTTGGAATTTCTTACAGAATGGTATATTTACATTTCTCAAAACTGAAAATGTCTGCCTTCTTATTGAAGTTTACCATATGTCAAAACACTTCAAAAGCTAAATACTTTATATAAAGAGGGAAAAACTGACTAATCTATAATGTATATAAGATTAAGCAAAGGAAATTTTAAAATGTCAAAAGCAATGTTCTAGCTGTCAGTTAATTAATACTTGAACAATCCTTGATAAATCATAACTAAACTCTTAATTCATATGACTACAAAATATGTCAATTATATTCTTAGGCAGTTTGTTAACTGAAGGTTACGTATTTATATGTTAGTAAAATAGCACTATCTTTTAATCAATGCAAAGGTACTCAATACAGGATTTTCATACTTATTTAATTAATATTAGTAAACCCAATGACTTCAGGGCTTAAATTATAAAAATAAATTGTTCACATGGAATTTTCTTAAGTTTGCTTCAAAATTAATTACAAAGCAAACTTTCTCAGTTTATAGGCATAGAAATTACTTTGCAACTCCTTGAAAGCAAACATTATTAAGCACAACTCACCTACATCAGTGAGATGACAGAAACATCAAAAACTGCAATCTATATCCAAAGGCTACATGAGTCAACTTACTGTACATGCTCAGACATTTTACTATTCTGTAGGCATGCTGTTGCAAGCATAATATCCATTTAACATATGGTAAATATGGGGAACTGAAAAATGCACCTAGGAAAAAAACAGCTAATGACAAAGAGCAGGTAAGTGAATACTTCAAATCTCAAAGCATATACCAATCAGCAACTCAAAGTAAAATCACTCCTAGGATATGAACAACAATGACTAAGATTTTATTGCTTGCTCTTTTAAATCATAATAACTGAAAAGGTTATATATAGATCTAATCCAAGTGAACCTAGAGTCACAGAGTATTGTCACTAGAAGAATAATTGTATCATATACCTAAGTAATAAGTATTTTATAGAGACTTGGTAAATAAAGTTGAGTAGGGAAATTCTAAAAGGTGAGAGAACCGTGGGCAATAATAATAAGGCTAATAAAATGCATTCTCTGGTTGATAAAGTAGTTGACTTCTTGAGAGAGCTGTAAAATTAGCAGGGAAAGGAGAGCAGATGTTACATATTTAGACTTGGTAAAGCATTTGATGCACTGCCTCATGAAAAGTGACTTGAAAAATTAATTCAAATTGGCTTGGATCTGATCAGTGTCATACAGATTGAAAACTTCTTGAAAATCAGTAAACAAAAGATCTTAACCAATGGCCATATATCCATCTAGGGCAGAAATCAGCCACTGGAATTGGTGTTAAATCTGGTCCTGGTTAATGGTTTTATAAGTAGTTATTTAAAAATAAACAATTTCAATAGAATTTTCAAATATTGTTGCGTTGAGAGGCAATGCTTATAGAGGAGAGAAATGAAAACAGTAGTTACAAAAGAAGAGTCAAGTACACAGGAAACAATGGGAAATTTTGCTCACAAAAATTCACCCTGGAAAATAAGATGTAACTATAAAATAATAATACTGAGTTTTTAAAAACATAGATACCAGAACTTGCAGATGCAAGTGGTCCTTTGAAGTACTCACCTTGGGAAACCAAACATCTAATCCAGCAATACTATCACTGTGTAAAATGTTTTTTGGAATTCATCTTTGAAATTGCCTTAAAATATCAGTACCAATAAATTCTAGTACTATATATGAGCCATATTAAAAAGTGTGTCTTATCACAAAACAGCTATGCTTATTTTTTCCCCATGCTTCATTTGTAACAAATAACAAAAAAAAAAAAATGTGTTCCGCAACTTCTTCATCAGGTAATGCCAAACAACTTTTGGCTAAATCCAAAACTAGAACCACCCTTGGAGAGCTAAAGGTATGTAATAAAACATACTATAGATATGTTTTTCACAGTCTTATTTATTTCTCCAACACTTACAAAAGCCTACTATACAGTCTATCTCTACTGTGTAACTCTAAAGATGCTACAAAAACTCAGTAAATACACTTGCCCTCAAGGTCCTCACAATCACATAAATAGTTACAGTATAGTATAATGGAGCTTTAGTCAATATATGCTCAAGATTGTATAAAAGCACCAAAGGGGCCTGGACACTAACCTGAGAATTCATGGAAAGGGTCTTCAATGGTGCTGGAATTTGTGCTGAAACATGCAGAGTAACTGGAGGCATCCAGGGAAGGGCATTCTAGCAGGCACAGAAATCTGACAAGAATACAGTGTTTGGGAACTGGTATTAGCTCCCAACCAGAGAACAGCATAGGTAAAGTTGCAGATAATCAGGCAAGAAAAAAATTAGTACAAAGTTACATTAAGCATCATATTAAAGAGTTTTAATTTAATTCTTTAGGCCGTTTGGAACTCCTGGCATATAAACTAAGGAATCATACAATCCCCATAAAATCTGTGATTTTAGGAATTTATCAAGGGACCATGCATGATATAAAGGGTGGATGTGAGGAGGGGAAAACTGAAATCATGGAGAGTGATTAGTAGTTTTTTAATCCCACTGTTATTGGGCTTTATCCACCACTCCACTCAAACTGCTCTTACCAAGATCACTAACGATTCATACAATAGTAAGACGTTAATGGTCAATTCTAAGAGCTCTCTGCATCTCCTTTCATGTGCACTTTTCACTTGGCCAGAAAAACATCCTCTCTTTGTTTTCCTCCTAATTTGTGAGTTGCTCCTGTTCAATTTCCTTTTGGTGATTACTACTTTCCCCAAGCCTCTTCATGATGAAGCACTTCAGGAGTCAGTCCTTCCTACTCTTCTCTTCTCTTCTCTTCTCTTCTCTTCTCTTCTCTTCTCTTCTCTTTCCCTATTTTTTGGTAATTATAGTTGGTCTCATAGCATTAAATATATTCTGAATCAACCTGGAAATAAGCCATATGTCCATCATTGGTATCTGTACTCTAAATTGGTATCTGTACTCTATATAACTTTATACGGAAGTCAAATGAATTAAACTCCAAAAATATATATGATCTAAACAGGTGAGAAAGTAAAGTAAGTATTGTTAAATAAAAGCATGATGTCTAGATTCACATATATAAAGAAGTAAAAATTCAGAGATAAGTGGGAACAGAAAATGTTTAGAGTTGTATACTTTTTAAAAGGCATTAATAAACAACTTAGACAAATCATGAAAGAAAGCAAAAGGAGCAGTAAAAGAAGAAAAATCATGAAGTTTAAAAAAGATAAGCATTTTCCTTATATATTATATAATTATGAATACCAAGATATAATTTAAGAAAGGAAAAGTGGGTATTATTTGTCTTTTTAAATGGAAATTATATCACGATCACTGTTTCCAGCATGCAGAACCCAGGAGGAAGACTCTTGTATCAGGTACTGCTCACCTCCCAATGCAAATCATATTTCTCACTTCCACATGCTACAGACATTTCCCAGATTTCTCACCTGCCCTTCACTATCATCCTCATATCTCCCACTGACTGTCAGAGCTTGTCTGTAGTAAATGCTCAAACGCTTACTGAATATTTTGAATTTAACTCATACAATTAATTAGCAGTCCCTCCCTAAATTGATCTTATTTTAAATTTTGGTGGTGGCACTGAGTTTAAACCCAGGGCCTCCTCACTGATTTACATCCTCAGCCGTGTGTGTGTGTGTGTGTGTGTGTTTCTTTACCTCCTCAAACTCAAAGCTTTGCAGAGGGTTGGGGATGTGGCTTGGTGGTAGTGCTCTTGCCTTGCATGCACAAGGCCTTGGGTTTGATTCCTAGAACTTCCCCCTCCCCCGCCAAAGAAAATGCTTTGCAGATGCTATATGTATGTTACCACAGAAATATATCTCTGGCCTCCAGCCCCTCTCCTTTATTTAAAAGAATGTTTAAGGAATGATTTTGTTTTATATTTTGAGAGTTGTATTGGGGCCTGAGAAACTAAGTTCTGTGAAGCAATCAAATATATCCAAATCATTCCAGAGTTTATTCTTTGCTAACGTAGCTTTGAAAATATAAAACATTTGAGCATCACACAGTTTAGTGAGTGGGAATCTCCAAAGGTTAAACTTCTTGATCATCTCCTATTCTTTATTCTTTCTGCATTCACAACTTGCCTTTCCTTCCATCTCCATTCCACGTCAAACAGGTCCTCTCCTCTCTTTCAATCACTGCTGGTCCCAATAATGTCAGATTTTCAAGGGTAGTCAGAAAGGGACAGACTGACAGATTAAAGTAGAAAAGAAGAAAGAGTACAAGGCACATAGTAGGTATTTAATAAATATCTATGCTGTGACTGAATAAATGAGTGGTTGTGGTTTGGATCAAGAAGATCTCCCATGCATTCAGAAAGAGGGTTTTCAGAAGGTGACTGAATTATGGAATGCTACAGCTGACTTGTTAGAAGGTGGAGTCTGGTTTGAAATGGGTCATTGTAGGTGTGACCTAAAAGAGTGTATCTATCTCCCTAGCTCTTCCCTTCTCTCAGCTTCCTGTCTACCACGACAGGAGCAGTCTTCCTCTACTAGATCCTTCTGCCGTGTCTTCTTGCCTTGGAGCCTGATAACCAAAAACTCAAAACATGAGCCAAAGTAAACATCTTCTCCTTTAAATTGTGGGTGATACATGCATAAACATCATATTGCTTTCGTAGTGCAAGAAGCTGAAAGAGTAAATAAGATCCAAAATGCACAATAGAGAGGCCAAGACATAGCTCAGTGGCATAAGCACTTGCCTGAGAAGCACAAGGTCCTGAGTTTGATTCCTGCACCCAAAAAAACCAAGAATATACAACATACATTGTAAAACTGGAAGAAACTTCAAAAGGAAAGAGAAACTGGGATGGGGGAATAGAGAAAAGAAGGAAGGGAGAAGCTAATATATATATATATATATATATATATATGATAATTAAGATCACTATATTACTAATTTCCCTTATTCATTGTAAAGAAAAGTTTGTGCTAATATTCTTTGGATAATTAAATGCTGATATCTTGTACTCTAAGTAACTAATTTAAAGATAACAATACACAATGTATTAACCATTGTTACCCTCCTGTTATCTTATTGTGAAATTTTGTTTTATTTTTTCTCTTTAAAATAAATAAAAATAAAATAAAATAAATTGTGGGTGTTAGGTATTGTGTCCCAGCAATGAAGAAATTGGCTATGATATCAGTTATGTGCCAGAAGCCTTCTAGAATAACTTGGAAAAAACGAGGAGGACAAAAGAATGCGCTGGGAGAGATGGGAACTTGCTCAGTTTGAAAGCAGGAGAGCTATCCATAAGACAGGCAGTAAAAATTCTTCTCTCAGAAGTGAGGGGCTAGTAAATAGAGAGGTATTGAAATTGACACTATTTTGGACACTTTTTCTTCCTTGTTCAGTTAGCCCATATTTCAGTCCATCAAAGTGCATAACCAAATAACCAAATCTCTTAGGCTCACTGACCTACTATTTTCTTCTCATTCTGCATCCATTGGATGGGACAAGAAGGACAAGATGCATGAGGGTGCTGAGTATGGTAGAGTTAGTGGGTAGGATAGCACTGAACCCATCACTGCTTCACTAACCTCAGAAATGTGCACATTATCTAGCAATGCCTAACCCTCTTAGTTTCCTGGCTAGCACTCTGGTGAATAGAGTTCATGGTCTGAAAGATATAAACAATTCTGTGCCCAAACCCACTGCTTTGCCACTGATAAAACTCCAAAACATTCTATAAGTGAATGTTCACCCTGCCTGTCAGGGCCTATCCATTCTAATTTGCCATCCCTATCATGGAAAAGTACAAAAAAGACCAATTACCCTCTGAGTTAGTCAGAGCCTTATTTGTACTCAACAAGGAATCACACACAGGCCCACAACCCCCTCCCCACCAGCAGAACTGGTGCTGACTATTAACCTAGATCAATAGCCTCAACAGAAAGGGTCAAAGGTCCTATGGGCCCTGGGAACACCAGACCACATTACTCTCCACCTTGACCAACTTGACAGACAAGCTCAATTGCTCAGGCTGTTCCCTTCCAGTGCAGTAGCAGAGAACTTCAGAACTTGAAACCAATAGTCCTTTTCTCTATCTACATTACATACCCCAAACAGGTAAATAATAATAAGCAAAATATGAGAAAAAAGAAATAACAAATATGAGGACTGTAATTGCTGATTCAGTTTTTATAAAAGTATATAAACAATTTTACAGATCTCAACTATAGGCTTCATTTAACAAAGAGATTTGTAAAGGACTCTGCTACATAACCTGTGGAAATCAGTATGGCTGATTAAGAGGCTACTCTAGGGCAGGGATGGTGGAACATTTAGAGACTGAGTGCTTAAACTGCAAGACAAAATCCGCTGATTTGTCACAAAGCACCAGCACTGCAATTAATCCTGAATATTGATGTTTTACTTTAGAAAAAAGCAACATGGTGATTTGACTCGGGTGCAGACAGAGAGCATTCTATATGTCTGCTGTGTCACGGGGACAGCACTGAACATTCAGAAAGACCTGTAGCATTAAAAACTGAACAGAGACTCAGAAACTTCCTATGTTCAATTTCTATTGCTGCTGTAAGACATTATCACAAATTCTGTGTCTTAAAACAATACAAATTGATTATTTTAGTTTAGTTCTGTAGTTTAGAAACCTGACACTACTTCTGAAATGAGGATATAGACACACTTGCATTCCTTCTGGAAGCTCTGAAAGAATGATTTGTCTTACTTTTTCCATCTTCTAAAACCCACCTGCATTCCTTGGCTCCCCCAGCTTCAAAACCAGAAACATGGTATCTTCCTGAGCATTTTTCCATACTCATGTCTCTCACACCTCTTTCTCCTTTGGCCCCCATTCTACTTTTAAGTAAATTGTAATTATGGTGGGGTCACCCAAATAATCCAGAATAGCCATGCTATTTTAAGATTGACTGATTAGGAACTTCAATTCCACTGCAACTTTAATTCCTCTCAGCCATTTAACCTAAAATATTTATAGGTTTTAGGAATAAATATGAGGACATCTTGGGGGAGGGAGCATTATTCTGTTTGCCACTTTCACCATAACCCCCAAGGCAAATCCAAGGGCCTAATTCTCTCTTTCCCAAGTTTCCTTCAGAAACTATTCCCACCTAATTTCATCTATCTTAGAGACAAGTCTAAAACTAAAACTCCCCCACAGAGTATCCTGGACTCTTTAAAGTAAGCTATGGGCAAGACTAAGTTTTAACAGAAACGAAACTATATAAGTCTTAAAAGTAATAGTTGCTGATAAGTGAGAATTTCAGTGCAACTGAGAGCTGCACACAAGGCTGACAATTACATTTTAAGCCAGTCATGCCAGTAAATATAATACAAAACAATGCACCATAGATACTAAAAATTTGGACAGGCTGTTAAACTTTTTTGAAATCATATTTAAGGTAGTTAATTTTCTCCCTCCTCTCCATCAA